>WEDG01003761.1:0-48795 GCA_017591395.1 Schistocephalus solidus | reverse complement strand
GATCTGACCTGCTGTCATCCCAAGGGCAGCAGTTTTTTCTCTGAATAACATAAACTTTGGAAAAAACATTGAAAATGATTTACCTCCTGGAGTTTTACCTTGCTAGCCTGATTCCAATGCATATTTCGTCTGATATTGCACGTAAATGGGCTTTAAATACATTTTTTTATTTTTTTATCAGAATTCGATTCTGGCTTCGATTATTTTGAGGCCTCATGTCCCCTGTTAATTTTTCTCCAGTTCTCATTCGCCTCAGCACCCATGATCTCACTATATTGACGTTTCGTACGTACTTGTTCAACTGCCTTTATTTCGCATCTTACGCTCAGAAGCAACATATCCGGCATTTGTATACGCATTTACGAAGGTGTTTCTTCTTTAGTACTTTATTTTTTAAACTGGGGCTAGCTGAACTCTCCCTTCACTTTTTTAATGAGTTTTATACTGCTTCTTTCTGAGCTCACCTTTTTTGACTTGTATGGAGGCCTAAACAGTACTCGGGGGTAGGCGCTACCCTCCCACTTATAATAGGTGGCCTTCCAATAATTTCAGGGGTAAAATGTTCCTGTTTTTAACCTTAAAATTAACCCTTACACAAAATGGAACTTAAAACTTAATCTTTAGAATTTATATTTGTTTAGTGCCGGAAAGGCACTTTCAAAACAAAAATTAGCCCCGAAGTAAAATAATGACAAATTTTGCAGATAAATTGTACAAATATGTAATACTGTAGGCAGAACTGCTCCTTTTATGGCACAAGTTAGCATTTTTGCAATTATTTGTGAACTAGAAAATACGCAGTGAAAAAATCCTACCTTGAAAATAGAGGCAGTGTTCAATGGGCCTCCAGTTTCGAAAAGAGGGTAGGAGAAATAAAAATGCTTAGGAAAATAATGAAATGGGTAATTTAGACAAATACTGCAGTAGCTTTTCAGAATGAGATAATGAAACCTGGATATGGCTCGTTCTTGATCACTTAGGCGCATAAAAACATTCTTAATTCTTAATCTCTACCCTCGGAATTATAGGCAGGTTGCAGGATCTTTGCACAGACCTTTCGTATCATGCGCCGCTTTGACTGCATCCTACTGTGCGGCAACGTTTTCCTAATCACAACTACAACCAACCTTTGGGGCGTCCCCTCAAACTACTTGTGTCCCGGGAACATAGGATGTGAGAATGTAGTTTTTGTTAGAATTATAATTTATATTTGGTTAGCAAAGGGAAGGCATTGTCAAAACAAACATAAGTACGGAAATAAAATGATGAAAATTTGTGCAGATAAAATGTACAAATATTTAATAATGTAGGCAGAACTTGTCCTGCTAGGTCAACAGTTAGCGATGTTTTGAAATAAATTGTGAACTATAAAATGAGCAGTGAAAAAATGCCTACCTTGAAAATGGAGGCAGAGTTTAATAGGCCTCCACATTCGAAAAGATGGTATAAGAAAAAAACTACTTTTGAAAATAAGTTAAGGTAGTAGAGTGGGCTAATACTGCAGTAGCATTTCGGGATGAGATAAAGAAACGTCTATATGGTTCGTTCTTGATCACTATGGCGCATGAAACAAAATCTCGTGAAAAGGCGTCAGTGAACTTAAGGCCTCAGTATCTTTTGATCCAGAATTGAATTCTGATGATGGTAAGTATCCAACAAAACGGCAGCATTTTAGACTGTGTACGTCCGAATGACTTCATCTTTTGAATGACTGGTGCTTTGAGGAGACATCATGGTTCCTGGGGACCCAATATAGGGAAAAATAGTTTAAATAGGGCAATTTAAATTCCCGATTAGCCTTTCTCCAAGTCACGGAGACAGCTGCTCGGAAAAGATGAGAAAAAAAAGTTTAGAAGAATCAGTGTTAAGATAAATGTGCGGTTCTCGCTTGAATGCAGATAGACTAGTTAACGACCTAATTTCAATTGGCAAGTTATTCCAAAGAAAGCTATACCTAGAAGCAAAGAAGAGAGAACGTTTACACGTGGAGGATGCACGGGAAGATATAATTAGTGCAGAATTTATTAGGTTATAAGGAAAACTAACGGGGGTAATGACAGAAAGCTTGGGGAGAGTTGAACTATTATTCAGTCGAATAAGGAGACAAAAGCCTGCTTCCAGTCTCTTAACCCAAATAAATTTTAGCTTCGTCAGCTGTCATCTGGTTGAGTAGGATGTATTTGAAAGACTCGGATCCAGGAGTTTTTTGTGAAATTTCTTTGGACATTTTCCATTTTTGAAAGACTAGATTCGTTCATTAAACCGATGAAAGGACAGCAAAATTCAAGAATTGGTAGTACAAACATACCATAAAGTCTTAATTAAATTTCTAGAAGGTAGAAATTATAAGAAATAAAGCCGCAGTTCTGAGCAGCTTTAGCCGTTATTCTATAGGCATGAGGCAAAAGATCTAATTTATTGGTATAGGTTTAGCCCAAGAACTTGACGGAGGAACATTCAGTCATAGGGCAAACTTTAAAAATAACAGGTTGCGGCAGCTTTACAGGAACAAAACACATGAAGCGACACTTCGGAGGTGAGAACTCCATTAGTCATGTGGAGCTGCACACCGAAAGAGCGTCCAAGTCTGAAGGAATTTGTTTAAGGCATCGTTTGACCATAGATTTAGAGAAGGAATGCACGCATTTGATGTCATCAGCGTAAACATAAGATGAGAATGTTTAACTATCGATGAACTATCATTTATGTAAATAAGGAACAACAAAGGACCTAGCACGGTACCTTGACGGACACCATTCACAATCGGGGTAACATTTGAGTATGTGGACCCCACTTAAACTTTTTGTTTTAGTTCATATAGCTATGATCAAATAAAGTCAGTAAGGGGCTGCGAAATCTGATAGCCTCAATTTTAGCTAGAAAACGTATATGAGGCACTTTATCAAATGCCTTACTTAGATCAAAAAAGGACAACAACTACAGATAGATTATACTTACGAAGATAGGTTATTAGATTTAAAAAGACATGTGGCATGTTTCACAAGAGCGGTCCGGTAAAAAGCCATATTGTGAGGAGTTGAGAATTTGATTACTTATTCAAAAATCGGTAATACTTTTTGCAATTAGTTTTTCAAAGAGTTTAGCAAGAGAGGGCGTTTTATGAACACCACGATACTTATGAATTTCAAAGCGGGAACCAAATATAAAAACTGGAATTATAATAGAAATTTTCCAATAATCGAGTAAGAAACATTTTTCGAGAAATACTGATAATAATATGCTCAGTAGAGGTGAAAAACCACTCAAAAGCTTCGTCAGCTGTCATCTGGTTGAGTAGGATATATTTGAAAGACTCGGATACAGGAGTTTTTTGTGAAATTTCTTTGAAAACTTTCCATTTTTGAAAGGCTAGATTCGTTCATTAAACCGATAAAAGGACAGCAAAATTCAAGAATGGGTAGTACAAACATACGATTAAGTCTTAATTAAATTTCAAGAAGGAAGAAATTATAAGAAATAAAGCCGCAGTTCTGAGCAGCTTTGGTCGTAATTATATCGGCATGAGACAAAAGATCTAATTTATTGGTATAGGTTTAGCCCGAAGACCTTGACGGAGGAACATTCAGTCATAGGGCAACCTTTAAAAATAACAGGTTGCCCCAGCCTTACATACCCAAAATGCACGTAGCGACACTTCGGAGGTGAGAACTCCATTAACCAGGTGAAGGATCCTCCTTGCGAAAAAAATCCCAATTAACAGACATCAGTACGTTCTTCGTCATAATTAAATCCTCCTTCCCTATATTTTACTGTCCTTCCATTCTCTTCTAGCATTGATATCAGAGCGAGGGATCTCGCAGTAGCGTAGTATGGTCACTTTTACCGAGCAGGGCGCTAGAATACACTTCATCAGTGTACGAGAAATTTTTCGTAAAATTAGGTGTAAGTTACGCCTTTCATTCTTCTCTAAAGAACTCTAGCTGACCGAAACACGCTAAAGTACTTTTGGTTTGGAAATAAGTTGTGTACCTTGCCACGAACCTTTTCCCCCATTTCCTTGAAATACGGGATTAAAAATTTTTCGTGGACTGTAAGCGCTTGATGTTGGCTTATCGATTTAAAATACTAAAAAAATTATTCTCAAGGGTACAGTAATAATTGAGGAATGGTAAATGCAAGACATATTTTGTATCAACTTTTTGACTTCATTAGTTCTACAGGTATGATGAGTATAACAGAATTTTCGGACACTTATGTTGGCTCTGGATACAATTAAAAGGTCAGAGACACCGTAATAATTTTAGCTTATCCTTCGAATGAGGGTATAAGTGACTGTGATGACCCACATTTGATCTTGTGGTTACTTCTCAGGCATCAAATGCCCAATTCGATGTCATCGGGTCATTTATGTGACTCGGTTGCTTATCAAAGTATTCTGAGCTGATAGTTAGAGAATGAGATCCGATTAAGAGTACGCAACATGCAGATTGTATTTTTAATGATATCAGATACCTGCTTAATTCGGTTGGTATAGTCAGTATCAGAATGGAATTTGGACCACAAAGGCAGTTCAAAGCAAATTGAGGGGTGATCGCAAATTTTTAGAAACAGTTATAAGTCTGATTCACTAATGCTTTGGGGTGTTGCTATAAAAAGGAATGGGTAAGGTTAACTACCTTAAAGCGCAGGGAACTTTTAAAGCTTGTCCATGTTACGACAAGGATTTCAGTAGGCTATACTAAACGAGACCACTGCTTGCATCAAGTTAAATTACACTTATTGCGTTTCACTCCTGGTGCCATGCATAAACAGTTAATATCGCACACGGATATGAGGTAAGTGCATAACGTGGAGCACCGAAAATCGATTTGCTACTATGATGGTGTCAGAAGTGGTGGGCCAGTGAATCGAACTCGGTGCAAATGGCACAACCTTTGTAAGAAACAGTTACGACAGCAAGTAACAGGTTGACTGAAGTTTAAAAATGGAGGGGAATGAGAAGGTAGACCGAGTCATTAGAAAATTGTGTATCTGGATAAATACACAGATGGAAAAATCCTAAAGTGTAGGAAGGTAATGTTATGATTGCAGTTGTCGGCCTGGAAAAATATAGCTAGCAGCCACAACTAAGAAGAACGAGATTCATCGCGCATTTGAAGCAGTTTTTATAAGTTCAATGTCATGTAGATCCGTAAATTTAAACAATGTATAAGAGCCATTTTAGTTCCGGCCCTGTGATATCGACCTTCATCTTCCGTATTAGATCCAGATCCTGGGTGAGATTCTTCACGGTTGAGTATAGCAGGCTCTGTGACAGCTTTATCTATCGCATAATTTCTCTGTTACTGAGAATCTTGCATATTATGGATTATAATAATAGACAACATAGAGAGGAGAGAGGTTTATTCACGGTAAGAGAATTGCTGAAACGTAGAAAAATAGTAACGAGAGTTAATATCTAGGATCAACTCCAATAATAAAAGATAATAAATAGGATAGACTCCACTTGATAGGAAGTGTTTAATGAATGAATGAAGGGAGAGCTGTCGGACGATAGATCCCTTGAGGGTAGAGAGTCGTTTATCAGTGGCGATTCGATTACCATCGCGGTTGCTAGAGTAGAGAAGGAAAAGGAAAGTGGGAAACAGTATGGAGAAAGCAGCACTTAAAACAATTACACCGGTCCGTGGTATACGGGACCGGTGGTAATTGGGGTTTTATGGGTGGAACATTACAAAGAACAAAAGTAAAAAGAGATAGGAAAACCCGGAAAAGTAAGTGAAATTTTGCGAAATGTATTAAAAATATTGCAATATGGCAACGAACAAGCGCGCAGTAAATAAAAAACGAAAAGGAAAACAAATAAATATAAGGAAATTGATTAAACCGCCTGTATGAAAAGATGGAATAGCTTGGAAACCAATTGGGGAATCTGTCAATCAAAACCAAACCAGGTCAAAATCGACCCCGCGAGTTGGACAACTGAATGATTATAAATATGCATTGAGTCAAAGTTTCTCAATTTTCGCTAGTAGCACAGATAAATAGCAGATAACTAGCGATAGAAACTGACGCTCCCATTAGCTAGCATGCCCAAGTTTTCATGACGGTCCTCTGATCTTATTGGCTTTTGGCGCTTTTAACCGTTAATGCCATTAGCCCCTTGAAAAGTCGGGAAGTCCATAATTTCACTACCTGTCAAAAGGTCTTAACTGCCGATTGAGGCCGGAAGGCCGTAAAAACTATATTTATAAACCTACTGGCCAGTCATTTCTCTATTCGATCTATAATGTATGATTTACGCACACCCATTAGTGTGTTCTGCGCAAAGCTATCAAATCGTCTGGAGAACAGGACATAAATACTAAGGAGGATTGAGGTTCATCACTCTGGACCGGAGACCGCTCCCTAGCGTTTCCTCCGGTCATCGCCAATCCTTCTCCTACGTACCTGCCGAAGATCTCGCTAAGACAGCCGATCCACACCAATGGATCTCCCCGGACCAAATTTCAATAGAACTTTAATTTATAGCATCAAATAAACACAAACTCTTCGCCTTCGCAACTGTCTTCTTCTTATTTAAGCGTCATTAATTTGGGATTCGACACATATATAATACAAGTTTATTACATTTTGTTGGCAGAAGGTGCGATTCAACATGTCCAACGACAATATAACAAGGATGGTCCAGGCGATGAAAAGAGTTTCAACCTTTGGAGGCTGGGCACCTAGGCCGGATAAGCTTGTGGTGTACGATGACTACGACCTCTAGGTGGACTGGATGAAAGTGTATCTGAAGGCCGTAGACGAAGGTGCCAGCCAAGCCGCCATCCTGGGTCGATTAGACAGGAAGCTCTACATAGTGGTGAGGGCTGCTAAACTTGCAGCCTCGCTAACCCCCGTGACAATCTTCCAGCGTCTGCGGCGGGAGTTCTGACGCTCATCAATGCCCTGGGTTGCCCTTGCCGCCATCAACGACCGCCGTCAGCACGCGGGGGAGTCTGTCATGGACTTCCAACGACATCTTCACGTCCTGAAACTGCAAACCTACCCAAACGAGCCCTTCGCCGAGCTCGAGGCCAGGATCCTGGATAACTTCGTCGACGAAATCTCTCTTTCAAAGATCAGGCACCAACTCCTCCGTAATCCTCCTGGCAGCAAGGGTCAAGGTCAAGGCGCGCAGCTCATTTTTGAAAGCTTAGTAAAAATTCTAATTTTTCAGGATTAACTCATACCCAGCTTAAATTATTAGCAGATTTTTGGGTAAAAAATTGCATTTTTATCACTTTATCACTTGCTTATACCTGTGATGCTCGTCCCCTCTAACAGGCGGGAATCTTTAGTGTCAGCATTCTCACCTGACATAGTCTCATTATTAGTCAGGTGGATCAGTTATGCTAAGAAGTTTTCTCAAGCACGTATAAAGGTCCTGAGTTAAAACTATGCAAATCATTCAATTTCCAATAGTAAATTGTCTGCAGTAACCGCTGATATTTTCGACTTATGAACTGGCAGGAAATCTATATTTTGGAGCTCATCCTGCGTAGCCTCATCGTTAGGTTCTTTTTTCAGTTTTATTTTTTTACCCATACCATTTCCCATTTTCTTGTTTTGTTTAAGAAATATCCTTTGTCCAAAAATAAATGTAAGACATTACATAAAACGAATTGTTTGTGAAAAACATTTCTTCAGAATTTGTCTTTTGAAAACGTTTTTTTCCGTGAGCCCTGACCTAGTCTTTTTGGAATATCATGTGTCCTTCTCCTTTCCAGTTTTGCTAGTTTTTGCCTGCTGATTGATAAATTGAATTCTACAATTCGTATTTTGTACATCCTTATGTCCTCAAACCGAGTATATTTTGATAAACATTAAGCTATGACTTAAATCAGATCGCAAGATCTGTTAGATTGTTACAGAAAAATCTTTTGCCTGATATTCCCAAAGTTTGAACCAATTATAGCATACTCCTAGTGCAAATGAGAACGAAAATCTCAGCTCGTCTCAAGCTCTCAGCCGTTGAACCGAAGCGTTGCTTGGTTATATCTTGTAGTCACAACAATGCTTTGCATTTGCAACAAGTTGTTAAAGCTAAGCAGCCTGAGCACTCTGCTGTACAAAATTGTAATGACCTTATGTTAAAGTTTGGATAAGTTCTCACTATATTGGGGAACTTATTTCACGGTGTCATCTCTGCTATTTCACCTCAGGAATGTCAGCGTCTGGACTGCTCTCATCCATTTTGTTGCCAGTGAAAACATTAGACCGACAGAAAACGGAAATTATAATTTTCTTTTTGAAAAATGTTTCTCGGGACAGACGAACTATTTACGTTGTCGTAGACTTCCTGTACTCATGCGGCTTCAACTACAAAATAGCGGAAGTGAAACGCCTCTCCTCATGTAGCAAAAATCCATCGACATTACTCACCCGTTTTTTCCCAATCTAGGTGGACTCCATTTTTGCAAAATAAGGTAACATTTCTCATTATCCAGAAGTTGCAACATGTTTCCTTTGTCGGGATTTTACACCGATTGAGCGAAGAAATGGGTCTCACCTCTGCATAGGTCTTTGGTCTCACAGTGTAATCAGGTCTATAAGTCCGGTCATATCTATGCAAACTACGGTGACAGCAATCTCCTCTTCTTACTCGCGAATAGAATTTTTAAACTCAGTAGCTATCAACCATGTCTTTGTAGCCCACCTTTTACTTTCAGTGACTTCGTCTCAAAGTACCAAGACCGACTGCTTCCCATTTCAAAGTAGTTTTTGCTTTTGTGTACATTTGTTGACTTTGAGTCCCAAAACTGGGTCAAGTTCGCCTTATTCCCATCCACGCCATCTACTCCGATCTCGGCTGCTCAATTTACTTAACTCAGTAATAACCCGGGCAGAGTTTTGGTAGCGCTCCTAATTTAAGTTCCAAAATGAAAAACAACATATCGGTTGGGAAACCTCCTAACCCTCCAGCCTCTACTATACATACCCAAAGATTTCCTTAGCAATTGTTTCCGCGAAAACAACTTCTCAGGCTTCCCAATTTAGTAACACTACCCCTTATGGTAACAGTTTTCCAAAAGAATTTGTTCCATTTTCAAATCAAATTCTCCCCAATATTATTCCAATATTCCTCAATATCCTATTTTGAGGCCTTCACATATTTTCGCTTAGGCAGAAAATAGCCATTCTCTCAATGTATACCACCTAAATATGTTTTTCTACAATAATCCTAATTTAGTTAACAGTAGCAGCTTAGCTAATTGTAGACTGCAGCAATTTTATTTTTAGACCACACCTTCTTTCCTACAGTTTACTTCCTCACCACCAAGTCTTCTTTTTATAAACACCAATGAGCGTATTCCGCATTCCACAAAATATGCTCAGTATGGTTTCCAATAAACGCGAAGTCAGTCAGAGAAAAGATGGCGAGCTAAGAAACTCGAGCAATTGAGTTGACCAGATATTATGTGCATCACAGAATCTTGGGCCCATGCTCCTAATTTCAGACTCGATGCTCGCTTTGAGATAATTTTAGTTTATATCGACAAGAGAAAAAGATAATTATGGATTTAAAATTTTTACTAATTGCGTCCATCGCTTTGCTTTTTGTATTTCCCGCTCAAAACACAGGTACAATTGATCATGCATTTTATTCATTTGTTGTTTTCGATCTCCCCCTCTGTAAAGTCAAAAACAAACGTACCTATTTTTGACTTTTGCTTATGTTCACACTCCGGCTTGGCCAATCTTTTTAAAACAATGATCCTGACACGATACATTTCAAGAACTAACAAAAGGCCTTCTCAATTTCATTCCACAAAGACCATTATCGCAAATGACTGCTTCTTCTAGGTGCCACTTTTCTTCGAAAATCGAGGTCATTACGAAAGCAGCCAGGATCCGTCCATACTTCGTTGTCGGTCTGCCAAGGATCCTTTCGTTCATTTTGCAGTTTTTGAACTCTAAGTAAAATATAAGAACATCCAACGCAAGATTCGTCCTCGTAGCCGACGAATTTGGCTGTCATTACGCTTTTTGCGCACTTTGCTGGTTTTTGGTTGTAAGTTCCTACAAATATTCAGAAACAGAAGCCAACTTAATTAGTTACATTCAGTTGGAACGACAACATTCAAAATTTATTAAACAGCTTAGTAATTTTTCCCCTTTGCTGAGCAAAGTGTTCTCAGTTTTTCTCGAGAATGATTACTTTCCTGATTATTGGAAAACCTCTATTATTATTCCAGTCTTTGAATCTGGCTTACGCTAGGATGTTCACAATGATCGCGGTGTTCATTAAATACCTTCTCTTGCTTAGCTCTTTAGAAAACTCATTGCCATACAAATTACAGATTTTTGCATAACTAATCAACTTCTTAGCTCTTTCCCAACAGGGCTTCCTGTCCGATCGCTTGTGTGAAACATGTCATCCGTCTTTTCTTATTCTATTAACATCTCTTCGAAATAATCATCTTTTCGTGGTCATTGTCTATTTTGATCTTACCAAGGCCTTGCATAAAGTGCCTCATAGGAGACTACTAGTTACGTTTGAAGCTTTAGGACTTCGTAGTCTCTTTAGCGATCTCATTACGTACTACATAAGTAATCGTAAACCAAAGGTCTTAGTGGGGTCCTCATTTACAGCTGAGACCCCCTATTGATAGGGATGTCCTTCGAGGCACCGTGCTAGGTCCTCTTCTGTTTTTGCTTTACATTAATGATATTTTATCAGCAGTTAAACACTCTCAGTCTTTTGATTATGCGCACGATCATTAATGCGTAAATTCCTTCTCTAAATCTTCGCTCCAACGATGCTTAGAAGAAATCCATGCAGACTTGCATGCCCTTTCGCGTGGAGCTCAACGTGGCATTTGGAATTTTCGCCTTCTAAGTGTTGTTACAGGTGCTTTGGGCTTGAGAGACTACCACAATGAGTTATATTTCAAGGCACCCCTATGACTGAATGTTTCATCATCGAGGACTTAGGTTTAAGCTTCACAAATAATTTAGATCTGTCGCATCATGCCGATAGAATTACGGTCAAATATGCCTAGATTTGTGGCTTTATCTTTTATTATTTCTATCTTCCTGAAATTAAATTAAGACTTTATCAAATGTTCGTCCTTCCCATTCTTGAACCTTGCTGTCCATTTTTTGGTTTAATGACCGAGTGTAGCCGTTCTAAAAGGGAAAAGGTCCAAAGGCATTTTACTCGGAAAATCTAACCTCCGACCCTTTCAAATACCTCGTACTAAAATATTTGCCAGCTAACTAACCTAAAATGTATATGCGTTCATAAATTGAAAGATGGCTTCTGTCTCATTTATCGCCTTAATAACAGTTCAAATATTCCCCGAATTCCAGCTCTTACCTCTGTTAGTCGTCCGTACAACCTACGTAACTCATCACTTATTATACCGCCTCCTCTATCCTCCACATGTAAGCGCTCTTTGTGCTTTGCTTCTAGGTATTGCTTTCTTTGGAATAACCTGCCAATCGATATAAGATTATCAAATACAATGTCTACTTTAAAGCGAAGACTGTACATTTATCTTAACATTGATTAAATTTACCATTTATTTTCCTCTTCCTTCCCGAGCAGCTTTTTTCATGACACCGAGAAAGGACGATCTCAAAATTATGTCTTCCTTGAATGGTTACCCGCATGAACTATGATGTCTTCATGACCCATGCCTCCGTAAAATGATCGCCAAACAATAATGTCATATTGCGCCCTCGTTTTGAAGCCCCTTTGTTTCAAATACCGATAACCATCATCAGAATTACAATCTGAAAACTGAGCTGTGCAGGCATTAGATTCATTATCGATTCTCGTACCAACTATAACGCCTGGGCGCATTTTGTTGATCCCTTTTTACTCAATTATCGGATCTCCCATTATCCTTTCGCACTACACTCAGAAGCAACCTACCATGCTGTTTCATATGCCCTCGCGGAGCAGTGTCGCGTAGTCGACCCTTCTCGGACTTTTGACGATCTTTTCTGGCTCCTCTGTTGGTGGTCTGAGAGTATCGTGGTCACTTCTTTGGCAATTCTACCACAACCTTCACAATCTCTACGGTCCTTTCCTCGTTTGACCCTACGCCTACGGATGATGCCTGCGAAGGTTTCCCTGTCTTGCATCCTTGACGGTTTACGCTTATAGACAGTCGATACGCATTGGGATCACACCTGCATTGCTGAAATTTAGTCTCTGTCCTCACATGATTTCTTCCATGATGAGGAGCGTTTTGAACGCTCATACGCTCTCATCAGCATGTCGCTCATACCTAACGCGTATTTTTTTCAATCAGGGGCGACATTGTTTTTTTCTCCCTAAAATCTCACGAAAACCATTCAAGATGTGCCTCTTCCATTTAAATGTCCAAGGAGTTTTTTCACTGTCTGCTCTTATATATTTATTTTTCACCACACTGATTTGTGTAATTTCTCATCGCCAAAAAGCTGCCCTTCTATTCATAACTTAACTTTACAGGATTTCGGGCTCCTTTTCAATTTATTTGTTTTCCAATTTCAGTGCCCTTCCGGGTACTCAAATTAAACATCTGTCTATCTAACTGTACATGGGACCGACTGAGCACAAATATTTTATAGGCGCTAAAATTGGGACGCTTGAGACTTCTATAGCAATTCGCAGTTACTATCTCTGACGTTGCTACGGGAACCGTATGCAAAAAATTAATTACTTTCTCTTGTAGACATTTCTCAGTAATCAGTATTGAAGCAAATTATGTTTTTCAACAATTTTTAACGAAGAACGGATCCGATTCACGCACAAATAACAGCCTCTGAAAGCAAAACGTCAAATTTGTACACGATTGAAAGTTATTGAGAATCTTTGAAACTTTTAAGTGGCTGAGTCATTTCTTTATATGCTTCATACATTTGATCAAGTTGTATTTATTATCGATAAAACAATAGGCACACTCATTGTTTTTTAAATACTCATCATACTTCATAATTGATGGACTATCGGCTGCTTGACCGTAATAGCAAGCAAAGCAGTCAAACTTCGTTAGAAGAAAATCCTGGTGAGATTCTACTGGCCCAACTCCGTGTGCATGTTATAACGCTGAACCTCTTGCGGCTGCGTGCACGTGTGTGTCAGTATCGGCAAATCCCGAACGTGAAAACTGGCAAATCATCTTCAAGGCTGACTCACACATGGCATCGCCACTATCTCACACGCGGGAAGTCAGAACCGTGGCACCGGACCTACCGTCTTCTGGCTGCCAACTTCTTCCAGCCTTTTTCACCGATAATTCTGTAAAGAATACATTCTCCTCTCAACTGGCGTCCCATTTCTTCTGTTTGCGTATGTAACCGGACCATGAGGTCGTAGCGACGAAGATATTTTCCAATAAATTAAGCTTTAAAGATAATAGTTCCCTCCCATACAGGATTTCTGTTCGTTCTCTTAATGCCTGCGACCCTCAATCGGCAAAACACGCCAAAACCGTAATTGTCGAAAATAGTGAAGGGTACAAGGACGATCCTGGTGTTGGCTGCATCTTTTATTGATCGAAGTCAAGAAAAGTGATAAACGAGCTGGTGGATTTAAGGAAGCTCCTGAAGCTGAACATTGGTGACCTGAGAGAGGGTATCAATGGTAGAGAAACAGTTCAAAGCATAAAACGCAAAAAGCAAGATAATACCATCTCACAAGGATCTCAATGTGTGGTTGCGATGCAGTGAATGCCGGCTTTGAGAACAGTAGGATCAAGAATATGCTAATAACACCTCTTATAAAGGCAGTCCCAACTTCAACGCCCGTGGACACATCAAAGTGCCCATACTTATAAATAACAACACAGGAGTTACCTCATTCGCACATTTAAATTTAAATGGTGAGAACAATCTTGTACCTGGGTTGCCCGATCTGCCATTGCCGTCAGGTTCCAAGTAGCATTTAGTTTAGCGCAAGGATAAAAATTTGAGGCAAGGGAGCATAGGACAACACCGTTGCAGGAGACTGAAGTCCAACTAAATTCAATTGGATGCCTCTGGACAGATAGTCCAGAATGGAAATGTATATTCGAGCGAAGACTCCATTTACCAATCTCGTCCTCCTATAGAAAAATCCACATAAATCCAAAACCTGGAGTACCGCGATCGTCAACAGGGTTTATTTTTTCAGTGCCTGCAAGAATCAATTACAGTCTGACCTGAAGACCGTGTCACGGAAGAGTTCACGTCTTTTTATGGCCTTCTAAATTAGCTGCACCAGCCGGATACGGAAATAACAGTTCCGAAAGCATTCTGGATCGAAAAAAGAGTGAAAATAACATAGAGAAACTGCCACCGGCACCTCTCAAAAAGTATGCTAGAGTGCAAAGAACAAATCAAGGTGATCTTATCCAAAAACGATAAACTCTGGCAAACGCATAACCAGGTTTTTACCCTGAACTGCTCTCCAGCGGAACGGCTGACGTGCTGGGAACTAGTTTTTGAATATCAATAAAGGCTTAAGGCTAGTGACCACAGTCTGGCTACCTTCAAGTGGAAGGTATTTCATCAGAACATGACGGTTCAGTTGAATAAGCCAGTTAAATTGAGGACAATGGCAGTTACTTCGCTAACTCAGACACCATTGGGAAACCAATCACGAAAAAGACAGCCTACCTAGGTCAGTAACGCCAGTGTTTTGAACTAAGCTATCAAAGTTAACGAAATGTATCGAGCCATGAACAGGCCTGCGGGATTGGCGTCCAGGGCGATTCAATTAAACTCATTACAGTGAAAACGCAACTGGAACTTTGACTGGCGCAAAATTGAGGTACTTTTATAAAAAATTTCAAAGTATTTTATCTAAAGGTGATAAGTGAAACATTTGCCTTACCAAAATGTCTCCAGATGAGATAGAAGTAGCCGAAACGTGGCTCTCCTTTAATATTCGAGACAGTGAAATAGCGTTACCGGGATACTAAATATATGGCAAGACCAAGAAGATCAATTGGATAGCGGAATAAATGTATATGTGAAAGATATCCTAATAGTGCCCGATCAGACAAGGAAAATTGGGTGAATAAAGGAAGTTATATAGTTGACAATTGAATCGCTTGCCTCTCCGTGTCTTGCTGTCTTTGCTATCTACCGGCCGCCTAGAACGCAACAAGTCAGTGAAAACCAAGGCTTGAAACATTTGAAAAAATTATCCAGTCAATCTAGAAGTATGTTTTCTGCGGTTGGAAATGCATTTTTAGGCCACCAAATTTCCGTCGGGCATTTCTTATCCCTTCCTGATCGAATTCATCATATCCATACTTGGGCGATCCTGATTTATCAGTCGAACTAACGGAGTTTTCTAGACCTAGCGTCATTTACCGCCGATTCATCATGAATTTCACCCAGATTGCCGCAACCTGCACAAACTTACCAAAACCTATGATTGGCTAATAGCAGAATTTGTGGAACACATGCGGCGCAGCGCAACTTTGGCATAACTACAAAAACAACAATGTTACGAAAAACAATTTGTGGGCAGAATTCAGTTGTGCACTTTAAACAAAAATTTACTTAGAAATATAAAGGAACTCAAAAAAGCCAAAAAAGGTCATGTAACAAATATGAATAAATAACAACACTGCCCAACGTAAATTAATGCACGCATCAAAAATTCCACTGCAGCGAATTCTTCCCTGCCCCAGGATTTATCTCAACTGGAATTGCAAGCTTCGATCTTTACTCCTTACTGAAACTCACGCCGGCTATATGCTCCCTGCATCTGCTTTCAATCGCAGAAGGGGCTGAAACCAAAGGCCAAGTCCTTACATTTTCATATTCTTATTGTTGAATATCCTTACCAACTCTTTTAATGTTGTGACGATGCTAACATCAATTGCATTTGATCTGTATACCCATAACCTTGACCATGCTTAGCGGTTATCACTATGTGATACAAAACAAACCCATGGCGGTTAGTTCGGTGAGTGCCATCCATCTGCACCACCTTTGCATACTGAGCAAACATGCTCCCTAGGGCTGGCGTTGGGAAGCACATGGCCTCCGTCCCTTCTTTGTCATAGAGTTAATCAGAGAAAGAGCCACCCTTCCTATTTTGAAGGGTCTCTGTCAGACCCATGGCCGATGGGTCAGTGCGCAAAATGCTCCTGCACATGTTGGCCAGGTCATTTAATTTATAATTTTTTACTGACGGAATGTACAGACTTGTTTTTACAAACAAGGCTTACTTCTCAAATAAACCTTCAAACAACCGGCAGAAAGCCTGATCTGCGTTATCATACTGAGCAGGCCTTTTCCAGCAGCTCCTCGAAAATGGCACAATTTGGATACGCGGAAACCAATATCCGGTTAGAAATGTGGTTGTGCACGAGGTAAACCTACTTAACATATAGTTCACCGCCAAATTCCACGGCTGAGAACCTCACTTTATATCCAAATTTCAATGAACGGACACGTTATCATTTACATGATAGATATTTACTTTGTTCTCCTATTTACATTTTGAATTTTGCACGTAAAATTAAGGCTCTCTTTTGTGCTATATCACATTAGGAATTGGGCACCAAGCTTACTTTTTTGGGGATGAAAGATTTAGTGTAAGAAAGTCCTGCAGTTCATGCTCCTTGAAAATTTCGGCCGTGTCAACATTTTCGGGCGGCACAGAGTCATATTTCTGGTCCATTTTGAATGACGTAACCATGATTCCGTCCTTCCTTCTATGAACGACATTTAAAAATGTGTCTTATCCAGCCCACCTAAAAATATAAATAAAAGACACCTATGAATCATCATACCTTGTCGTAGGAACCAAAATATAAGCGTATTTGCGGCTGGCATAAACAAACTTTTCGGCGTAAATAGATATCACTGGATATTGATGAGAGTTCGCTTTGAACTAATAACCCATTTTATGCAAATAGATTTATGTTTATCTCGCTTTATTGACTTAACGACTTAACGGCTTCCTCCAGAAACCTGTGACTGGAAGTATCGGCCAATTAGAATTTCACGG
Source organism: Schistocephalus solidus (assembly GCA_017591395.1). Taxonomy (NCBI): domain Eukaryota; kingdom Metazoa; phylum Platyhelminthes; class Cestoda; order Diphyllobothriidea; family Diphyllobothriidae; genus Schistocephalus; species Schistocephalus solidus. The sequence continues at coordinate 31,844 of WEDG01003761.1, read as the reverse complement.
ACGTTCCTCTCGACAACAGAAACGGATGCATCATAACACACGTGAAATTGTTAAAAACTGGGCTACACCCCCCTTCTATAGCGCCAAATCACCCAATCACATGATATCGCGCGGAAGCCTTCATCAGCTGTTCCACATTCGGTACTAACGTCTCACTTGCTATATTGTGTTTGATCATAGGAGATTGGTTATTGACTAATCTCGGTTAGAAAATAATTTATGAACGATTAATCTCTGCAAGCTTATTGAGGATGTTTACCCTCAAAATATTAGTAATTTTGTTCAAGTAATCGCTACTGTCAGGATAATTGCTGAAATAAATTTGGCGTCCGCTGAGTCAAGTCGTGGATATGAAGAGCATAAAATACAGCGTGTATACAGCTGTCAATAATTTGTAAGTGAAGGTTTGTTGGCATTTATTGAGGAAATTAATTTTAAGCCTTAAAAGGTTAACTCATGGCTTTGATAGGGAAAGAAAAACGGAAATTTATGATCATTGGACGTTTATGCATTTATGTCAATCTTTGTAACTTAAATGATTTGTAATGTCCGATAGGTCAACTGATGCCCGTGATCGATTAAGGAAGGAAGAGATTAAGTATTTATGATTATTATACCCTTATGCATTTATCGTGTTTATAAGATATAAAAAAAATTGTTTGTTTCTAACCTGGTATTGATCTTGAAATTGGTGTATTGAGATCTCCTTAGGTTTATTGGATTTATAAGTAATAAATTGTATATTTAAGGCTAAGAGAGCCCCGTCATTTCAAACTTAGTATCACGGTTTAAATAAATACAAAATGGATAATTGCTGCACTATGTGAGAGGAAATATTAACAGCAAAAATGAACAATATGGTAGGCATGTCCACTTCAGAACGATTTGCCATTTTTAAAACAATAGTCAACTGTCTTTGACATATACGGTTGACTAAAAAAGAAGCAGTAAAAAAAACTCCTACGGTTAAATCGGAGGTGGAGTTCGGCGAGCCGCCAACGTATGAGGGTTCGGAACGCTCCTTGTCGTGTGAGAGATAATATAGCAGTCAGAGCTACTGTTTGTAACCACCAGTGCAGATGAGAGAGGACGAACTCACCGTGGACACCAGGTTCAAAACGAAGAGGGGACAGTAGACGTCATGAGATCATTATCGAGATGCGACCTTGCCGACTGCATAGTCCACCAATCAAAGAGGCAAAACCATAAGAACCCGCCTTGATCATCAACCAAACCTGGAGACCATCGTCGGGGTTGCAAAATCGGAGGAAAGTATTCAGGTTGTCAAGAGTTGGCGATGCTAGTTTAAAAGGAGGGAACGAAAAATTGAATGCAAAGATTGAATCTGCGGAGGATGATGGAAATATGTTGAGAGACCAATATTAAATCGAGGGAGCTGCCTCAAATACCAGGAGGACCCTTTTAGCAATCCAGAAGTTGCGAGTTTGGAAAGGAAACACACAATAAGGACATTATATCTTCCGAAGTTAAATGTTTGCGTAATTTTGTTTTGAAAATAGCAAATGTGGACGACAACTGTCAAAAAAGCTATCAGACAAGTTTCCAATGCCACCTCTTATGGAACTGATAAAATCCCACCTTTCACACTGAACTATATTATATATGCTCCAATACTGCCATCTAGTCTGTTCTCCTTACTCTAGGCGAATGGTATGCATCTAGAAATCTGGAAATACTCAAACATTACACCAATCTTTTAAAACGGGAACCGATCTTATACACAAAGCTTTCGTAGTGTTCACCGAACAGCGGTAATAGCTTAAATCCCAGAAAAAATTAATTTTTGAACCAAATGCTAAACCATGAGACCAATGCTAACCTCATACCTTTCTCTCAACACGCTTTCTTACCTCAAAATTCATGTTAGTCCTGCCATCTCACCTTCCTTGAATTCGTTTCTAGTAACAGAGTTGACGGAAACACGGCGGCTACGATATATTTTGACCTTAAAATGCGTTCTTTAAAGTCCCCCATCAAATGCTAATAGCTAAGCGAATAAGTCGTGGGATTGGGTCTCCTCTTCTTGACTTTCTAAAATCTTACCTTCAATACCGATATCAGGTAGTCCAAATTCGAAACGTGGTCTCAGGACCATTTCATATTAGTAGTGGAGAACTTCAGAGGACTATCCTAGGTTTCCTCCTATTTCTTATATATATTCACGACTTATCCTCTTTATCAATGTCAGCTTAAACATTTTTATATGCGGACGACTTAAAACTGTCATATGCATAGAACAAGCATACAGTAGCCAGCATGCACAGAACGATAAAAAAATGATCTTAAAATACTAAGCGAAGGGATTAGTCAATGGCAACTTTCATTCTCGCCAAGTAAATGTCATCTCCTGATTTTTTGTCCACAAAAACTTCCTCCCTTAATTTTCAACGATCAGGAAATAACCGAGACAACATCAATGAAAAGACTTTGGACTTAGCTATACAATTACTCTTGGTTTATCTCCACTCGTTTAACAAATATAACCATAAGCCACTTGACTATGCGGATTTATTTGTAAACATTTCTCCTCACCTACCCTAAAGGTATGAGTACATAAAATGTACGTTGTACCTCTCCTGGATTACTGCTCAATTTTCTTTGTCATAATGCCCTCAGATGGCTGAAAGAAACTAGAAGCCAGTCAAAGATGCTTTACAGATCCTTTTCCAAATGTGATGGCATCCAAGGTTAAAACTTGGAACTATACAATAAATATGGTATTTTATAATTAAGAGTTTCTATTTGCTTAGCACCAGGAAGGCACTGTCGAAACAATTATACGTAACGAAATAAAATTTTGACAATGTGTATAGATAAAGTGAACAAATATTAAATAATGTAGGCAAAAACTTGTCCTGTTAGGGCAACAGTTAGCGATGTTTTGAAATTAATTTTGAACTAGAAAATAGACAGTGAAAAATTGTCCTACCTTGAAAATGGAAGCAGAGTTCAATATGCCTCTAACCCGTCTGGATCAGAAGACTCCACAATAAATAAATTGTATAGTTAAGGCCCAGAGAGCCCCGTCATTCCAAACTTAGTATCACAGCATAAATACATACAAAATGGATAATTGCTGCACTATGTGAGCATCCATATAAACAGCAGAAATGAGTAGTATGGTAGGCCTAGCCGATTAAGAATGATTTGCCATTTTCAAAACAATATTCATCAATCTTTGAAATTTAATGTGAACAAGAAAAGAAGCAGTATAAAACTCCTACGGTTAAATCGGAGGCGGAGTTCGGCGAGCCGCCAACGTATGAGGGTTCGGAACGCTCCTTGTCGTGTGAGAGATAATATAGCAGTCAGAGCTACTGTTTGTAACCACCAGTGCAGATGAGAGAGGACGAACTCATCGTTGCCACAAGGTTCAAAACGAAGAGGGGACAGTAGAGGTAATGAGATCATCATCGAGATGTGACCTTGCCGACTGCATAGTCCACCAATCAAAGAGGCAAAACCATCAGAACCCGCCTTGATCATCAACCGAACCTGGAGACCATCGTCGGGGTTGCGAAATCGGAGGAAAGTATTAAGGTTGTCAAGAGTTGGCGATGCTAGTTTAAAAGGAGGGAACAAAAAAGTGAATGCAAAGATTGAATCTGCGGAGGATGATGGAAATATGTTGAGAGACCAATATTATATCAAGGGAGCTGCCTCAAATACCAGGAGGAACCATTTAGAAATCCAGAAGTTGCGAGTTTGGAAAGGAAACACACAATAAGGACATTATATCTTCCGAAGTTAAATGTTTGCGTAATTTTGTTTTGAAAATAGCAAATGTGGACTACAACCTAATTTGCAGTGGAAGATTATTCCAGATGAAAGCATACTTGGAGGCAAGAAACTGAGACAGGTTAGTTGTGGAGCTAAGGGGTGATGAAATGATCATGGAGGAATTACGAGTGGCATAGGGTCGATCAACCGGATCGAGAGCATTAATTCGTGGGAGATTTGGGCTAGAGTTAACGCAAAACAGGAAGCAGAGACCGGCTTCGAGTCTTCTAACACACAGAAGTTTAATGTTTGCTAAATGCCATCTATCCGTATAAGAGATACCGGATCCAGGAAGAGAAAATGTCTTCGAGTAAAAACACTCTGAACTTTTTCAATCTTGCAGGAAAACCTAAACCGACTTCAACAATGGTCAAAGGACTGGCTTTGCCGTTCAATGAGAAAAAATGCACTATTCTACGAGTCGGTAGAACTAGCACTCCGAACCTCATGGATTACTACCTGAATGGTATACCATTGCAAGAAGTTGACGCGCAGAAGGACTTGGGAGTGTGGATCTCACGCTCCCTTAAACCCTCGCTGCATTGTTCAAAGGTAGCCAAGTCTGCGATGTCAGCCCTGTACCTTGTCAAGCGGGCTTTCTGTGCCTTTGATGAAGACTGCTTTGCCAAAGTCTTTCGAACTTTTGTGCGGCCGCAATTGGAGTTCGCTATCCAAGCTTGGAGACCCTGGACCGCGAAAGACCTCAATATCCTCGAAAAGATTCAAAGACGTGCAACCAAACTTGTGACTGGACAGGGCTCATTACCCTATGAAACCCGATTAGCTAACCTTAATCTCTTTCCCTTTGAGTTACAGGCAGCTACGAGGTGACCTGATACAAACATTCCGTATCATGTGCGGTCAGGGCTGCTGCCTCGCACCCGGAGACTTCTTCCAGTTAGCAACAACCACGAACTTGAGAGGGCATCCACTCAAACTACGTGTAACTGGGGCCAGACTGGATACACGAAAGTTCTTCTTCTCCAAGAGAGCGGTCGACGCTTGGAATGCTCTGCCTCTGGATGTTGTTATGGCTACTTCCGTTGAGCTTTTTAAGAAAAACCTGGACCAGTATAGCAGTGCCCACTATAATATCCCCAGATCTTCTTAGTCACGTCCCAGTTGAATAACACTCTTATATGACAATACTACTTTCTATATTACAGTACCATTTTTTTATAGCATTTTTATTAGCTCAAACTCGTCGCATATGCCTCACTCACGAGAATCTCGTCACCAATAAATAGCATGTACTCATGCTACTCGGTACATATGCAAGTACACATTTATGTTTACTCTTTTGATGAGCCAACAGCTGCTTATTTTCCGCACGCTATTATGCAAACCAACTTTTTTTACATTTTCATGATGTACCAGAGGCTTTAAGCCATACTGTAACCAAGAGGGAGTTCAAAGGCGTTTGCCTATCTTTCCCTTAATAAACTTGACTTGACTTGACTACTGCGGTCAGAGCCGTTCATCAGCCCGAAGAAGGGACAGCAGAATTGTAGGATAGGAAGAACAAACATGCGGTACAAGTTTAACTTTATTTCCTGAAGAAAAACATTTTGTGATATAAAACCACATATCTGTGCAGCGTTTGCAGAAATTCGATCTGCATGAGTCGATAATGCTAGCTTATTCGTGTAAATGAGACCTAAGTCTTTTATGGTTGATCGTTCTAAAAGTGTACAATTTTGATATACGAGAGGTACAGGAACCTTGGCGGGGCCAAAACACATGAAACTGCTCTTGGATGGAGAAAATTCCATCTGCCAAGTACAGCTCCAACGTGAGAGCATTAGTAGCTCAGTGTTGATTTTGTCAACGCAACTATTAGCAGTCTTTAGAAAATGAATAAATGCACTTGAGATCGTCAGCGTAAACGAAATTTTGTGAATTTGTGAGTAAAGTTGAAATTTCGTTAATGTACAGAATGAAGAGAAGGGGACCTAGAACGGTGCCTTGAAAAACGCCACTCGTGATCGGTTGAGGCCTCGAATAGCTATTACCTACTATTCAATTCAATTCAATTCAATTCAATTTATTGAGGGAAATAGGCATGGGTCTTTGAGTACCCTATTTGTAACGTAAAAAATTAAGTGCGGTATACAGAGAAACCGTGTGGGTTGCCAAGGTACAAAAAGGCGGTCATAAAATTTGACAAATGGTGCACGACTCTCGAGGGTTAAGATAAATGCCTCATCGCTCAGGCTCGTTGCGGAACATAAAACTGTCAAGGTTCCTTTAAAGCTTTCCAGCGATGGTGACATCACAAACGTCTTCAGGGGAGGGCATTCCATGGTTTAACCACTCGACAGAGAAGGAGAACTTGCGCACATCCAGTCTCGCCTGCTGGACACGCAGTTTCAATGGGTGACCTCGGAGATGGGTCGTGGTGGCAAATTCAAAGAAGTCCGAGAATTCCAGGCAACAATCCAATCCCTTCACAATGCGGAATGTCTGCAGGAGATCACCACGCATTTGCCTAAAACTCAAAGGGAACAGATTAAGATTCATTAGGCGGGTGGGATATGGCAAGGAGCTTTGACTTCTAACCATTTTGGTGGCTTTCCTCTGGACTCTTTCGAGGCAGTTCTGATCTTGAACTGTCCAGGGTTTCCAGGCGTGCATAGCATATTCCAAATGTGGCCTAATGAATGTTCCCAAAGGTCTTAGCAAAAAGATCTTCATCGAAATCCAAAAAGGCTCGTCTGATGGCATGCAACACCAAAATTGCCCTCTTCGCCACTTTCGAGCAGTGAGACGATGGTTTTAAGGTGGTGGTCATCAGCACACCAAGGTCCTCGAGTTTCCACGTCTTTAAGGCTTCACCGTTGAGAAAGTAACTTCTACTTTCGGCAGATCCAGACGAGTTGCCTAAGCGAAGTATTGTACACTTATCGACGTTGAACCGCAAAAAGCCAATGATCCGGACTCACTCCTCCAACCGAGTTAGGTTGATCTGCAGTTTATCTTCGTCAGCAGGGCTCTGGATTACATTCCAGATTTTTAATGTCGTCGGCAAACATTGCTGCTTCACAGTCGAGATTCCTGGACACAATCGTTCACGTATATTAAAAACAGTATTGGCCCTAGTACTGAACCCTGAGGAACCCCACTCTCGACCGCAGCAGACCTTGACCTCTCTTGGCCGATGCACACAACCTGGCGCCGACCCACGAGGAAGTTTTCGATCCACTTGAGGGAGGTTACCTCTGATTCCAATTCTTTCTAGCTTGTAAAGCAGTCTCTCGTGCGGCACAGTATCGAAGGCCTTTTTGAAAGTCAATGAAGGCAATGTGAACCGCGTGTCTATCTTCAAGTGCTTGGGTCCACCTCTGGATCGAATATAGCAAATTCGTTTGTGCATGATCTTCCTTTTCGAACCCGTGTTGACAGCTTGATAACAAATTATGAGTCTCTAGGAATTTCACCAATTCGCTCTTGATGATCTTTCCATAATCTACACCAAGGATGCATGTTGCTTATGGGCCTGTAGTTTGTCACTGACGCCCGGCTACCGCTTTTGTACAAAGGGGAGTTATATGTGCCAGCTTCCAATCGAAAGGAAGTGTTCCGGAGTCAAAAGGACTCTTTGAAAGAGCACTGCACAAAGGTGCGGAAAGTTCATTGGCGAGTTCTTTCAGAAGCTTGGGTGGAAGCTCGTCTGGTCCTGGGGATTTCGACTCATTTAGTTCTTTTAATTCCTTTTGGATCAGAAATTCTGAGAAAAGTATGTGGCTTATGCTTGCAGTCGGCGGGTTATCCACTGAGGGACGAAGGAACCTGGCCTCGTTTGTGAAGACTGAGCGGTAGAACTGTGAAAAGTACTCGGCTTTTTCCCTGTTTTCAGAAATTTCGACGCCCACGGCAGTCTTTAATCAGCGGTATTTGATGTTTTATTCCTTGTACATCTACGGAGGTAACTGTAGACTTACTTTGGATTCTGCGTTGCCTTTTGCAGCAAAGTCTTCTCAAATTCTCTTCGCGTTGTAAGAATAAGGCTTCTCATTTTGTTTCTCTGTGCTTTATACTTATTAAAAATAGGCGACTTGATTAGACTCGCGATATTTTCTCCACAACTTGTGCTTCCTGTTTATTTCCCTTTTTTTAAGTTGCTATCTAGCCACCCGGGACGCTTGCTGTGATGGACACTCGTTAGCGGGCAGTGGTTGTCAATAAGTTGCAGAAGAACATTTCGGAAAGACTCCCCAATCTTCGTTTACGGTGCTCGAAAATATTGAGGTCCAGTTGATGTGTGTTATATCTGCTCGCATCTGATGAAAGTTTCCTCGCCAAACGTTACGCCGTTTTTCCTCTATAGCAGGGCAACGGAGAATAAGGAGTAGTCCCATATAAGCACCACGTGATCACTACGACCGAGCGGAGGCATTGAAATAATCTCGTCAATGCTGCCTGATGTTTTCGTGAAAAACGATGTCAAGACAGTTAGCCCTTTGTCCTTCACGTGTTCTGGTGGGGAAGGGACATGCTGTGTGAGGAGTGCATTCAAGGTCTTTTTGCAGAAAAATATAATCAAAAGTTGATTTTGGGCATGATGATTGAACAGTGCTCCAGTTAATTCCTGGTGCGTTGAAGTCACCCATAATCATTACATTAGGTATACTGGAGAACTTTTCTAATTGTTCCAACAAGTGGGTGTCCGCGACTCGGTCTATCCTAGGTGGCCGATAGACAATGAGGACATCTAGACATGGAGAGCCAAGAGCCTTGATGTTCAACCATATGGCTTCAGTGCTGCACACAAACTTGCTCGTCTTGTCAGACACTTTTTAGCACGTCTTTCACATACACAATTATTCCACCACCCTGTCGGTTTTCTCTGTCCCTCCGATATATTTGGTATCCAGACAAAGTTATTTCGCTATCTCGAATACTGCCCGACAGCCAGGTTTCGGTTACTGCTATCACATCCAGAGATACTTCGGCAAAGGCAAATTTTTAACTCATCAAGTTTTTGATAAAAGGCTTTGCGCATTTGTATACAAGCACTTCAATTTTGCGCCAACCAAATTTCCTGTTGCGTTTGTCAATTTTTATGGGCCCAACTGCGTCTCCTCTAACGTCAAGGTCGTATGTCTTTTTCCGTTTCGTGATGATTTTCGGTAAACTCTGGTTTCTTTAGGGAGAACGCTGGGCGTTACGGAATCAGTTCTGACATCTCTTTGGGCAAATGGTTCCCTGATGGTTTTGGCGTTAGTGAGGGTGGCTGCCATTGTCCTCAGAACAATCGGTTGGTTCAATGGAAAATTCGTATTCTTTGAACTACCTTCCCCTTGAAAATAGCCAGATTGTGTTCGCCAGCCTTCAGTCTTGATTGTAGTTCCAAGACAAGTTCCCGGCGTTTCAGCCTTTCCACAGGGAGTAGTCCGGTTGAAAAAAAACCTCTTTATGCGAGTGACGTAGGTTAGTTTTTTTGGATAGGATCGCCTTGATTTGGTCTTTGCTCTCTAGCATTATTTTCAGCGGTCGCGGTCGCGGCGTTTTCTAGAGCTGTCTTCAGACTTTTTGCCGATCCGGAATGCTTTAATAACTTATACTTCCACGCCCGGTGGGAGCAACTGGTTTAGGAGGCCATTAAACGAAGCAAGGTCTTCGGTGACACGGTCTTCTGGTCGGACTGCAGTTGACTCGTGCAAACCCTGAATAACTAAACACTGTTGTCGATCCTGGTACTTGGAATTTTCGCTTCCTCCTGAGTTCTCCTTAGGGGCACGAGAACGGTTAACAGAGCTCTCGTTGGGATTAAGTCTACCTCTGACCAAACTCTCATCTGAAGGCTTCAATGAATCCATCAGAGTTGATTGTGACTTTGTCCTCCTGTTGTGGTGTTTCCCCATTGCAGCTTGCCACTCGTTTGTTTCTTCGGATTCAACTACGGGCTCTTTATAACACCCAAGATAGCAGGATGAGATTTGTGGTTTGCTCTGGTCGTCGTCCGTAGGATTCAGAGACTGTGCTCCTGTTATCCGGTCGTTAAGGGTAATCGCGTCCGAACATTGTGAGCTGTAACCAGTTGTAGTTTTGATACTTTTTCGTGCTTTGAGTCACTGCCTTTTTTTAACTGGAATATTGCAAAGCGTATTTCGTCGAGTAATGTTATCTTGCAAGAGCTTCCTTAAGTCTGCAAGCTCATTTTTCAGTTTTTGAACTCTTAGTAAAATATAAGAACATCCAACGCAAGATTCGTCCTCGTAGCCAACGGATTTGGCTGCCATTACGCTTTTTGCGTGCTTTGCTGGTTTTTGGTTACAAGTATAAACTGATGGAGTGCCAGTCGTGGATGTCGAAGCCAGCTCAACAGGCTTTCCTTTAAAGGAAGTTCCGTGACTGGTTCTGTTGCTAGCAAACAATTGTTTTGAGTCCATAAATGTTAAAACACTGGGAAAAAGTTTGTTCTCCTTTGAGCGTATAACGAAAATTTCCGACTGGCTTTGGAGTATGGCGAGTATTTAATGCAATATGAGCAAAAATGTTTATACTTGTTCAAAAACGCTTTTGAAAAATACTATAAACCTACTAGGACCTTCTGGCTGCGGTTAGACAAGTAGGAACCAATGAAGTCAAGGAGAGGAGGCCAGATGCCGAGGGCTTCCAGTTTCACTAGAAGACGTCTGTGCGGTACCTTGTCAAAGGCTTTGCTCAGGTCAAAGTAGATCACAACCACTGACTGTTGCTCGTTACGAAGGGAAGTGACGAGGTTAAGAAAAGCTAAGTGACACACTTCGCATGATCTCCCAGGTAGAAAACCATATTGCGAGTCGCTAAAAGAGCTTATTTTCTAAGCAGAAGTCGAGAATTTGATTAAAAATAATTTTTTCAAGACGTTTTGGTAGAGCGGGGGTTTTGTGAACGCCTCCATAATTATTTACGTCCGAACGAGATCCCGACTTGAAGACAGGAAGAATAATAGATGTGTTCCATGAGTCAGGAAAGAATCCGTTTAAAAAATAAACTGATAATACATGGCTAAGCAATCGGGGAAAGCTCGGCACTCTCTTAATAACTGAGTTTGGAATACCGTCAGTCCCCGAAGAGTGCGAGTTTTTCAGACGCATTATTTGCCTACAAATTAGTTCTATGGAGAAATCAATGGTGCTGATAACATTAAATGAGGATGCCTGAAACTTCTGAACTGGTTCAGATTCCATCGTAAGATGATTTGCAAAGAATGCACTAAACTATTCTGCCTTGGAAGAGTCTTCGAGAACGAAGTTCTTAGTTTCATTAAGTAATGGAGGTATTTCATAACCTCGTTTAGAGCAGGATCGATGGCGGAACAGTTGAGCAACAGATTTGCAGAGTTTGGCTCACTGAGTGCGCAAGATTCCCTCTCTCTGTCCCGTGCAAGCCGAATCTTAGAAGCCAATTCAAAAATCTCTGCAATCCTTAGATGTACAGATAACGAACTAGTATATTGCTCTTTTAATTGCTTCCTCAATTTCTTTAGTCTTGGCAAAAGAAAGTGATCGATGGTGGATTCCGAAGTGTAGGGCTTGACAATTTTGGTTGGCACAAATTCCAGTATGTTATTTGAAGCGACTGGCATGAAGTCAGAAAGACTTGCTGCATTGTTCATGGAGGAGAGATGCTGCCAATCCAATGAGTCCAAAAAGTTGTTAATTAAGGTCATATCTGCGAGGTCAACAGCATGATAGGTACGAACGGCGCTAGCCTTTTTCGATGAGATAATTAGTAAGCAACAGTGAATTAATGTATGGTCGCTTTGGAAGATGCCCTGCTTAAAATCAACGAAGAGAGGAGCAATGTCATTTGTGAAAATCAGGTCTTAAATATGTTTGTCTCTCGTTGAAAAACGGACACGCTGGGACCAATTAGAAAAACTAATGGTATCTAGGAAAGGCTGAAATCTGGGTGGACAAAAGTTTTAAATCCAGTCAATTTAAAGAAAATTAAAATCCCCAGCGATTATTTTAATGTTAAAATTGGACTCCGAAACCAATTTAAAAATTTCACAAAGTTTTGCATCATCATCGGATGGTGAATTAGGCGGGTAGTAAATACATCCGAGAATAGCCTTTTGCCAGGGCGATAGGAAAATGGATGCGAAGCAGTAATTACCAGAGAATGACGTAACGCTAGATCAAACGGGAAGTGCTTAAATGAAGCTTTAATATATAGAAGACAACCACCACCACGCTTACTAGTGCGGTCTTGACGGTAGACATCGTACTGGTCTATGACAAGCAAAGAGTTGGAAATTAAGGGATGGGTCCAAGATTCAGTTACACATAAAACATCAGGCATTTACTCAAAAGCGACGGCTCTCAGTTGGGCCATCTTATTTATAACAGATCTAGCATTAAGAAATATGACATCTAGGGTAGTTCGAGTATCCAAACTAGGGTAATCGTTATAACTTTAAAATAATTTGGAAGTGGGTTATTAAGTTGGAAGTTATTGTGACTTGGAGGGTAATTGCCAATTGCGCCATAACGATCGGTATATGGAACGTCATTAACAAAAGGCTGAGAGGGAGATATAAAAGATGTAGTTATAAAACTTTCCGGAATCGAACCACCATAGTGCTTATGACCGGGATATGCCTATTGGTAGTTAAAACGGAATGACGGAAAGTTAGATGGAATAACGGGGCTGGTGGGAGAGGGAAAGCAGCTATAAGAATTAAATGCTGGAAAGTCGGGTCTTGTATTTTTGGTTAATATGGTTAGGGTTATTTGCCTGTTGGAGAGGCTTGCTTAGTTTTGGAGAAGGCAGTATGCAATTACTGAGACCTGCGCTATCTTGCTTTTGGGTCTGGGTTAGATTTACGTCCTTCGGAAAACCTGCCTTAGGTGATATAATTGAGGGTATAAGATGACCCGTGGGGTAATGGGACGAGCTAGCTTGTGGAGGGTTAAATAAGTTAAATTTAGATGATTGCGGATTTTGTATTTGAAGAACGTTATTTAAGCATTGTGATTCAGGAAATTTCCCGGAGAGGCCTGGAGGATTGCGTTTAGAAGGGGACGCTGGCAGTCTAAGTGCTTTAGACGGGTTAAACGGTATAAATGCTTTAGACGGGGTCGCAGACATTACAGGCGGGCTGAAAGCACCGGAAATTGCAGTATTCGGCCGCGGGGGAGACGAAGTAGAAGGTTGAGTGGAGGGGCTGACCAAACTAGACATCTGAGGAGATGAATTAGCTGGTGTATTGACGTTAGTGGAAATATGACCAGACTTATGAATATAAGGTTTAGAAATTGATGATAGGAAGGGCTCATTTCTTCGCTCCATTGGTGTAAGATCTCGACAAAGGAAACATTTTGTCATTTCCAAATAGCAAGAAGTGCGACCTCGTTGAGCAAAGATTGAGTCCACCTCAACTGTTGAAAACAATTTAACTAGTATAGGAGGATTCTTGCTACGCGAAGAGAGGCGTTTCGCTTCCTTTATTTTGTAGTTGAAACCACCCAAGTACAAAAAGTCCATAGCAACGTCAACTGGGAGTCTGTGTATGGGAGCATTTTTAAGGAGGAAATTGTGATATCGTTTCTGTCTGTCAAAAGCCTCGCTGGTGACCAGGTGAACAAGCGAATCGAGACGTCTGCAATCCTGAGAGGGAACATCAGGAATGTTACCATCGAACAGGTTGCCAAGTATAGACAAAATTGATCCAAACTTCATCATGAAGTCATTGCAGTTCTGTAAGCGGACAGATCTAGCTGTTAAGCTTTAACTATGGGTTATACATTTCAGTCAATTTTGAAACTGCTAGGTGTCTTTAAGCATCGTTTTGGTCCCGAGGCATGTAGTTTATTACGAATTGAGCTTGTTGGTTTCATTTTTTTTCGAAAATATGAGTAAGATCTACGCAGGATACGCACGGTAAAATAAATTTATGAAATTTTAACCTAAATTCTATGTTATCGCTTTATCGTTCTACGTTTTCTACGAGAATTTATAGGGATAGCAAGTTGTAGTTGTCTATAGGCTAGAAATGCAAAACTTTATCAACAATTTAGCCAATAAAGATAGCAAGAAACAAATAAATCCGTTAAAAGTTGAGATCGAAAAATGAGGCTATGTCAGGCCCTAAAAGTGTAACGAACTACAATTCCAACTGAATTGTTTGAATGGACTAGTAGCACTTTTCGCGTGGATCCCGGATGGGGATGGTGTGATGGAATGTTGGTGATGATGCCGGTGCCCCCTTCCACTCTCGAACGCTGACCCCCATCCCCACGAGTACCGTCGCCGCTCATCGTATCGCTACCCTCCATTCAATGTCAGCAACCCCTCGCCCCGACCCTGCAGTTGCCCACAGCGTTGCACTCCCCACCGTTTTTCCAACAGAAATGACGTAATTCCCCTCCCCACTCCAAAAGGGATATCGCATCATGTAACGCTCCCTTCTTTATTTTCTATTGTTCCCTTTCATATTTTTATATACCCTCTTTTAATAGTAGAATCCATTTCCAACATTTCTGCCGTTCCTTCTAATGACTGTTGCGTTTGAGTTATTGGCATGGTGCTTAGAGACCATGTTCAATACGCGCATCGTCTAATAACGACTACAGGTGCGTTCCTCGCCCGTGTGTGTGCAAACCTAGAAGTCTTCGGCCGCTACAATAGCAATGAAATACGATTCGAGGCTCGAACGGTCGTACGTCAATCGCATCTGGAATTTGATTGGTTGCTAGTGAACCTCAATGACGCGTCGCTAAGGGTGCAAGAGAATGCACGCAGTGATATTGGCAAATCGATCGGGCACTGAGCTGTCAATCCCGCGCGCGCCGTGCCATGCCATTTCCTGCGCTGTCGTGCTGCGACGCGGTCGCTTAACTGCCTGCACCCATTTTCTGTCTATACTGACCGTTTTTTGCTTTTTTGCAGAATGTTTAGAGCAGTATCTACGAAAACACTTAGGAGACGTGCCTAGAAAGGTTTTCTGGATGATTTACGTCAAATTGCCGAGAATATGAGGGAAAAGTATCCGTCCGACTCATCTTAATCGTCGTGGCATCTGACCTCTTCCTCTAGTTCGTCATATGACGACTTAGAGAATTCTTCTGCTGATGAGGAAGTAAGTTGGACATCAGATGTATCTGACGTGGCAACAAACAACTCTTCAAGCACAACTACAATTGAAGAGGAACCTACGTTCTAGAGGCTATGAGTTCTTGGGCAATACGCTCGCGTATGCCATTGATTCACCAGAGCAGTCTTCTGAAGATTATAGGACGGCTGACCTCTGACCTTCCCGCAGACGCACGAACGCTGTTGGCTTGGAAAAGTGATGTTTTAACGGTGACGGCAATGGGCAGTGGTGAGTACGATCATTTAGTACCTGTGAAACAGTTAACTAAGCAGTTTTGAGGTGTCTAATAGGCAATATTGTTGTAACTTATTTAGCTATTGATGGGCTCCCTATACATGAGAAAACTAAGCGCTTGTTTTGGCCTATCCTAGGTAAAATTATGGAGCCCTTTGTTTGTGAACTATTTTTGCATTCCTCATCCCTTTTTTTCCTATTGGGTTGTAGCTCATTATGTCTGAAGATGGATTTCATACTGGGCCCTTTAGATTCAAACGTTTTCATTTTGAACATCTCGTTCCTCTCGTCATCATCGGTACGCAGAACAATTACCACCGTTACCATTTTTTAGGACAATTCATCTGGTAGCGGCGGTTCTAGCATAACTATGCCTATTTTCCAGTGTCCTTCACATGCGGGTAAGCCATTATTCACCGGTGAATAATATAACGCTGTTTAATTCAACCTATTGTTAAAGACAAAGTCCACAGGTTAGAAATGCAAAACTTTTATCTACATCTATCGTGGTGTTCACCGAACAGTGGTAACAGGAAAAATCCTAGAAAAAATAATTTCGAATCAAATGATAAATCATCTGACAAACGCTAACCTAATAAATTCCACTCAACACGCTTTCTTACCTATAAATTCATGTTATTCCTGCCACCTCACTTTCATTGAATTCGTTTCAAGTAACAGATATAATGGAAACACGGTGGCTTAAAAACACTTAGTTCTTTTAAGTATATAGTTCAGTATATTTAAGGGTAATAGGAATTTCCTTTGACGACCCTATAACAAAACGTTGCCTACAATACTGCAAATGAAATACATGTTGCTGCAAAGTAGTGAATAACATATTAACGTAGAAGGAAAATGGGTTTGTTTAAGTGGAAGCTAGGCACAGTCATCCTGAAGGACCGATGATTACCTATGTTAAAAAATAGATATCACCGTTATCTGTATGTATGTGTTAAGCTTTTGTATGATGAAGCAGTTATTTCCTGAAAGAATGAACGGTATTTGTAAAGCGAATATATATACAGTTTATGTTTGAATGTGTCTGTCGTGTCCGCTTGTATGACGTCCTCTAGGCGTCCGTTCCAGGCACCGACAACTCGATGCGAAAACCAAGGGCAATGAACATTCAGGTATGATAAGGTATATTCCAGTTAAAATACATATTTTACCATAAAGTTGTGAGTAACATATTCACATAGAAAGAAAATAAGTTTCTATTAGTTGGATTTGGGCGCAGTTATCCACCGTTATCTCTATGTATGTGCAACATTTTTGGTATGATGTAGCAGTACCTTCCTGTAGGCAGGAACGGTATTTGGCAAGCGAATATTAATCCAGTTTTCGTTTGTATGTATCTGTCGTGTCCGTATATATGACGTACTTTGGGGGTCCGTTCCAGTCACCAATAACTCACTGCAAAAACGCGTGGCGACGAAAATCCAGGTTGGAAAAGGTTCCTTGAAGTTTATGAGAATCCCCACGCAGGTTAGTTGTTATGGTTAATTAAAAAAGTCTATAAGTGTAGAGCACAGTCCTGATTCCGTACGAGCCGGTATGTTTGTATGAGATCACCTCGAATCTGCCTGAACTCAAGATGGAAAAGGTTAAGAGCGTCAAGTCTGAATTTGTATGGTAAAAACGTTAGGCATTTCACGAATTTTGTTGTCCTACTTTGAACCCTTTCCAGCAGTTTGTAATCTTTTTCAGCCAACGTCGCCACGCCTGAACTCCATATTCTAGGTGTGAACAAATAAACGTTCCGTATATTTGACGAACTATTTCCTTATCGATATCTACGATAGTTCTTTGAATGGAAAACAGGACATTCGACTCATTTTTAGCCACCTGGATACATTGGAAACCTAAAAAATCCGTTCAACAAAGTCCACCATAAAAATCTAATAGTAAAACTAATAAGTCATGGGATACGGTCTATCCTTCTCGAAATTCTCAAATCTTACCCTCAAAACCAATATCAGGTACTATTTATTCGAAACGTGCTTTCAGAAAAATCACGAATTAGTAGTGGGGTATATCAGGGGACTATCCTAGGTTCCCTCCAATTTCTTATATGCACTCATGACGCTTGCTTTAGATCAATCTCAGCTTAAACCTTTTCATATGCAGACGACTTAAAACTTGCTTATGAATTTAACAAGCTAACTAGAATTAGAATTAAGAATTTACATTTGGTTAGCACCGGCAAGGCATTGTCTAAGCAAACGTTAGTAACGAAATAAAGTTATGACAATGTGTGCAGATAAAATGTACAAATACATAACTTGTCCCGCTATGTCAACTGTTAGCGATGTTTTAAAATTAATGGTGAACTAGAAAAATTCGCAGTGAAAAAAAACTCCTACCATAAAAATGGAGGCATAGTTCAATAAACCTTCATTTTTGAATAGAAGGTAGGAGAAAAAAACTGATTAGGAAAAAATGGTCAGGTGGTATTCACAGAACGATTGAAAATGATCTGAAAATGCTAAGCGAATGGAGTACGCGATAGCAGATGCCCTTCTAACCATTTAAATGTGATCTCGTGACTTTTGGTCCAAAAAACTACGACCCATAATTTCTAACGATCAAGAAATGACCGAAAAACCATTAATAAAAGACGTTGGTCATTGCTATACAAATAAACTTCATTTATCCCTCTACGAATAACAAATATCATCAAAAGTCGCTCGACTATGCCGATTTATTTGCAAAACTTTTTCCTTAATAACACTAAAGGCACGACTCTATAAAACGTAAGTTTCAGCCCTCCAGGATTCCGGCTCAATTTTATTTGGAATAATGCCCTCAGATGGCCGAAAGAAACTAGAAGCCATTTAAAGGTGCTTTGCCATATCCTTATCATAATGTGATGGCATCAATGCTCATGCACGGAGCTAAATAATAGATATGGTCTTTTAGAATTTAGACTTTATATTTGGTTAGCACCAGGAAGGCACTATCAAAACAAACGTTAGTAACGAAATAAAATGATTAAAATGTTTGCAGATAAATTGTACAAATATAAAATAGTGTAAGCAGAACGTGTCCTGTTAGGGCAACAGTAAGCGATGTTTTGAAATTAAATGTGAACTAGAAAATAGGCAGTGAAAAAGTCCTAACTTGAAAATAGAGGCAGAGTTCAATAAGCCTCCAACCCGTCTGGATCAGAAGACTTCACTATTGTCTCACTTTCCCATTGAAAATCACACACAACCAAGGTATTCGCAGAATGAATATACTAACACATCAAAGCGGCCGCCAACTGATTAGAAATAAATAAAATATAATAAAAATTCCTAAATTTAAAAAGGTTCATCAATCCAACTTCCATTCCATTAGATACGCGATAATATGGAATGTCCTGCCGATTTCTAACAGAAATATTTAAACTCTACTATAATTTAAATAAAAATCAAACTTTATCTTTCAAATAATACCATACATCTGTTTTTGAGTAAGATAAGAAATTTTTCAAATCAGTTCTTAAACATAGAACTCGGACATAAAGGGCTCTGGTAACTCCAACTTCGGGAAACAACAGTCATGCATACGTGTTTTGAGTGCGTTTTACGCCACGAGCGTTCCTTCCCCATGCTTGCCGGGAACAGCTTCTTCAATACTGGTCACGTAATTTCCTGAGCTGCCGTCTATCTACATTTAGGACTCCTTGTGGTCAAAAATCAAGTTGCAAATCCAAATGTTATTTGCGTGCGCTTCGATGACGGCGATAGCTACTTCACTAGAACTGGATACCTAGGCCTGAAGCTTCTACTGTTAGCTATTTCACGTCGATTTCTGAACTTCCTACGATGACCAGCAATGCAAAAGGGAATATGAATTTACACTTCGTGGGTATGAGCAAGCTATTGTTGGTGGTCAGTGACCTACATGATTCATAAATACCTATTCAATTAAATTTTCAATTCAATTCATTGACAAAAATAGGCATGGGCTTTTGAGTACCCTATTTGTAACGTAAAATTAAGTGCGGTATAGAAAGAAACCGAGAGGGTTACAAAAGTTCAAAGGTGACCATTAAATATGACATGTGATGCGTGATTCTCGAGGGTTGAGATAAATTCCTCATTGCCCAGGCTCGTTTTGAAACATAAAACTGTCCAGGTTTCTTTTAAAGCTTTCCGGCGATGGTGACAACACAACGTCTTCAGGGAGGACATTCCGTAATTTAACCACTCTCACTGAGAAGTAGAACTTGCGCACATCCAGCGTCGCTTGCTGGACGCGCAGTTTCAATAAGTGACCTCAGAGATGGGTCGTGGCAGAAAATTCAAAGAAGTTTGAGAATTCCAGGCAAAAATCCAATCCCTTCGCAATGCAGAATGTCTGCAGGAGATCACCACGCAATTGCCTTTAACTTACAGGGAACAGATTAAGATTAAGATCCTATGTCTAAACGCAGGAGCTCTTATTTTAATGATTTATATATTCATTATCTTTAAAAAGCAGATTTTTCTGCTGTTAAAATTAATTTATGATAGTGCTTCACAGGTTTTTAAAATGTTTTCCGGTAGCGTCTTTATTTTTATACATAATTTTATTTATTTCTTTATTGCCAGTTTACAGGCAAGGTCAAAAAACTATACAGAAGAGGGTCAAGCTGAGAGTGAAAAATACTCCTGATCGTCGTTTCAAGTATTTTTCAGGAGAAAAATCTGCAGCCTATTGAGTGCTTAAAGTTAAAGAATTTGCTTTAAAAACCCTCTGAAAAATTTTAGAGGGTTTTTATTTGAAGACTATTTTCTCATCCTGGATCCAGTATCTCCTATACGGATAGATGCCAGTTAGCAAACATTAAATTTCTGTGGGTAAGAAGACTCGAAGCCGGTCTCTGCTTCCTGTTTCGCGTTAACTCTAGCCCAAATCTCCCACGAATTAACGCTCTCACTCCGGTAAATTGACCCTATGCCACTCGTTATTCCTCCATGATCATTTCACCACCCTTAGCTCCACAAACTAACCGGTCTCAGTTTGTTGCCTCCAAATATGCTTTCATATGGAATAATCTACCACTGCAAATTAGGTTGTCGTCTACATTAGCTATTTTCAAAACCAAATTACGCAAACATTTAACTTCGGAAGATTTAAAGTCCTTCCTTCCCAAACTCGCAACTTTCGGATTTTGAAAAGGGTCCTCCTGGTCTTTGAGGCAGCTCCCTTGATATTATATTGGTCTCTTATTATATTTCCATCATCCTCTGCAGAGTCAATCTTTGCATTTACTTTTTCTTCCCCTCCTTTTAAACTAGCATTGCCAACTCTTGACAACCTTCATACTTACCTCCGAATTTGCAACCCTGACGATAGTCTCCAGGTTCCGTGGATGATCGAGGTGGGTTCTGATGGTTTAGCCTCTTTGGTGATGGACTATACAGTCAGCAAGGTCGCATCTCGATGATGATCTCGTGACCTCTACTGTCCCCTCTTCGTTTCGACCATGTTGTCTACGATGATTCGTCCTCTCATACCTTCACTGGTGTTTATAAACAGTAGCTCTGACTGCTATATTATCTATCACCCGACAAGGAGCGTCCTGAACCCTCATACGAAGTCAGCAACATCATAATACTATCCCATTGCATTTAGCTATTAATTTTTTAGTGGAGCAGTTTTTTTTCTCCTATTTTTTTTAAATTGGCGGCTTGCCGAACTCCGACTCCAATTAAACCCTAGGAGTTTTTTTTACTGCTTCTTTTCCAGTTCACCGTATATGCCAAAGATTGTTGACTTTTGTTTTAAAAATGGCAAATCTTTTTGAATCGGATATGTTTACCATACTACTCATTTCTGCTGTTCATATGGATGCTCACATAGTGCAGCAATTATCCACTTTGTATTTATTTAAACCATGGTACTAAGTTTGTAATGATAGGGCCCTCTGGGCCTTAAATATAGAATTTATTTATTTATATTTATTTACTAATTTGCAAAATTCCTTTTTATCTCTGTCTGTTACTAATATAGTTTTTTTGCGTTTTTAGCATCATGTATTTATTTATTTATTTATTTATTGCCAACTTACAGGCAAGGTAAAAATATAATATACAGTAGAGGGTCAAGCTGACAGTGAAAAAATTCCTGATCGTTATATCAGGTGTTTTCAGGAGAAAAAACTGCAGCTTATTGAGTAATTAAAGTTCAGGACAGGGAAGCGTTGACACAGGTGCCTGGTTATGAACTTCTCCATTCAGTGTTATGGATCCAGTTTTCTGCACCAGCAGGTATGTCGGCGAGCGGCTGTTCGCTATCGACTGAGAAATAAGCCGATTGAGGTCTGCAGAGCCAGCAATATTGCCCTCAGCATGAAGTCTGGCACAGGATTCAGAGTCCGTGAACGCAATCAGAACCGAAGAGAGCTTCCACAGAGTCAGCACCCAAAATTTTTTGAAGGTGTCCTGAATGTACAAAACTAGTGACAGCTCGCGTAAACAAGAGATATCTTTGCTGAATCTTGATACTTCTGGGTAGCTTATTCCAGACTGCTATAGCGTTTACCGAAAAAAAAACTGTCGGTATCTAACTGTGCGTGCCAAAGGAAAAAATAAAAATACATCTCGGTGACTGGTGCGCCGAGAGTGGTCAAGCTGCCTCAAAGATGTAAGGGGGTTAAATATTCACATATTTAAAAGTTTAAACAGTAAAAATAATCCCTTCTGTAATCTGCAAAGCAACAACGGGTCGAGGCTTGTAAGTTCACAGCGTTGTTGGTAGGACGGGTTTCGCTGTTCTGAAAAGAAAACTCTTTTTGTAAAGAAGTTCTGGACAAATTCTATCTTCTTTCGTTCACTAGCACGCAGAAGGCTAAATTGAAACGAGCAATATTCCAGACTAGGCCTGACATACATTTTATAGAGGCTGGTTCTTATTTTGACGGTTTTACAATTTTTCGAGAATAAACCAAGTAGTTTGGCGTGCTTTTGAAACAATCAGGGTGAAGTGCTCTGACAGATTAAGACAACTAGAGTATGATATGCCTAGATCCTCTATAACTCCGGGCACATTTAGGTCTTGACCGTCTTTGCTTAGGTGGGGCTGATGTTTGTCACCATAACGGAGCACGTGTGCCAAGAAAGTGAAAGGCGTCATGTGCGACACCACTGAGCGAAGGCCTGAAGATCTTTTTTTAAGAGCTCAAGCACGATATATGCTATATTTATTCGGACGCACAACAATCCTGACGCCTAGGCTTTGATCTTACTTTAAATTTATGAAAGGACTACTACTATTTGTTTTATAAAGCTCGATGAAACATAATCAACACTTTATTATTAAATACAAATATGAAGACTGTATGACACCATTTAAAGTTCCTTTCCGTTGAACTTTTCTTGCTCCTAATACATTTCCACGTTTTAAGTAAACGGTTCAACTAAGACACCACACCGTAATCGAGTCCGGTTGCATCTGATTGGAAGTGACTATCACATCGAATCGACCGCAGACATTTCTACCTCTGTCATATGAATACTCTTGAACGTCCATCCATATATTTCACTCCCTAACAGTCCGAAGTTTGGATACAGCAAAATGACTGTACTCCCAAGCAAGAACTCAATGCTCACCTCGTCCAATGGATGGGAGGGAACCTATTCCAAGGATGCGATTGTCGTCTCTACTAATGCATAGATCCAAACAGCTTGACTGCTGCCCAATTCGGAATCGCATGTCCATTGTGACATGTTGGGTAAAAAACTCTTCAGTTACCAATTGAATTAAATTCTGTTCTAGTGTACTTTCCGGTCGCGAGCAGTACATCGCTACCCAATCGATGTCAGGATAGTTGAAATCTGCAAGTATTATAACGGGTTTGCTACGGCAAATATTATTTAGCTCCATGATGATTTTTTCGTCCTTGTCCATCCACTGTCCTGGTGGTCGATATACCACAGCAATATTGAGGTCCGGTTGGTTCGTGCCTTTCAATTTACAACTGAATAATTCGCAAAACGTGTTTCTATTTGGTGAGTGCCCATCCGGAATGTAGTCAATACCATCTCGTGTGAACATTGCGATTCCTCCTCACCTAAGTCAGTTTCTATCCATGCAGATAAGCTGAAATTCATCTATCCTGACTTCTGTGCCAGCGATTTTCTCATTAAACCATGTTTAGTTAGAGCTATGAAAAGCGGGCTTTTGAATACGAGCTGTCATTTTTCTCCTTCACTTGTAGGAGAATTTTCTTATATGTACATGAGCTGACCAATTTTTATCATTTGATACTGCTATTTACCACTTTTTGCTTAGATTACCCACGACAAGATAATTTGTAAACGACACCTGCAAAGTTTTGAAGAACATCTGGCACAATTATGCGACGCATTTGCGGATGACCGTTCGTGATGCCAACAGCTGCAACTCTTGGTTACTATAAAGCTTCTGTTTTCTTCCGGTGCTCTATTTTGCGTACCTAATTTATCCACATTAAATGAAAATGCTGAAAATTTTGTAATTATACTTCCAAAATAAGGCGCATAACTCTCTTTCTCTCTCGTTAATGGTCCACAGCCAGTTTGATTTCAACCATTTTGTTAAATAGCCTCAAAACATTTGTGTGCAGCATTGTCATCTTGTTTTGCTCTCCCGATCTTTGAAGATTGTTTGTTGTTTCTTGCGCCAGTTGCTTATCTTTATTCAAATCTATTTGGTAGGGCTGTCTACCAGCGTGTTTGATCAGTTCTATTTGGGGTAGGCTTGATAGGTTGCATGTAAAAGATTTTGAATCTAGTAGCGAGTTGAGAATTGTAGATAAATGTTCACCTTTGTCGATAAAGTTTTGCAAACGAAAGATATCTGAGAGATCTCATTTATCTATGGTAAGTTAACGTCAGTCATATTTATGTTATATGAATATGCGAGGATTAAGACAATTGGTTACAAAGACTTGGGAGCTAGGGTACAAAAGTAAACTACATATAAAAGGAGATAATAATTGAGTGGTAAATATCTCAAGACCTTCAAATAATGAGCGATTTTAACTTATCTTGCAGTTGAGGATTTCGAAAAACTGGGCACAGTCGGGCTATCTGTGCGCAGAAGTGTGTGGACCGTCGAGATTGGTAACTTTTGTGAACAATTTTTTTAAACTTTATCCAGAGCGGTCAAAATGGCCACCACGGTACCACGGAATGAAGATGCCTGTAGAAACACACAGTTAATCAACTCGTATGATATCGATCAAAAAGCCATTCTACTTTTTTTAGCCTGTAAAATTTAGGTCAAGGTCAAGCGCAATATGCCTCCTAATTGTCCTCTTAGAAGCCTGTTTGTACATTTGACAAGGTTATTGGAAAATACTACAACAGATAGAGAAGGTGAAATAGGAATGAAAGAGCGAAAAGGACTGCGTCACAAATTAAGTCACAAGTTTAGTCACGTGCGTCCATGCCACGGCAAACCAACGTGTACCAGCACCCTTTGCACAACCACACAAGCAGCACTATCAGATCACCGACATATCAGAGCGCAGATGCATAAAATCAATTGACCAATGAGCACGTGCAGTGTCGCATCTCATGCGCAAAGGAACCACTTATATTATTTGTTCTGTAAATTGGACAGTTTGAACTCCGTGACCACTTTGCTAGGCAGTTCCGCGCAACGCCAATACAACTGCACGTACGTTCACGCTCACCTGGAATTTTTCTCGTGCCGATATTTCTCATAAAACGGCATCAAATCAGAATTTGTTTATCAGCTTAGTCAACTTGACCACGCAGGCTTTACACCAATAACAAATGACAACCGCCCAGTGAAAAAAGTGTACAACTTCATGAAGACCTAAATTTATCCAGGACCTTCGATATCTCCAAACTTTGAGTTGTCCCTGAATATTCTTCTTACCGTTTATTGTCGTTTTAAAGCTTTGTCAAAAAAGGAGCGCATTTTTTGCTCATATTGCTTTAAAAATTCTCCATCCTCTAAACCCAGTCTGTATTTTTCGTTATAAGCTCAAAAGAGAACATACGTTTACGTAGTGTTTTTAACATTCATGGACTCGAAGCAATTGTTTGCTAGCAGTGTAACCAGCAATGGCAATTAATTTAAAGGAAAGCCTGTTAAGTTGGCTTCGGCATTCACGAATTGCCCTCAATCCGTTTATTCTTGCAACTAAGGATCAACAAAGCGCGAAAAAAGCGTAATGGCATCCAAATCCGTTGGTTACGAGGACGAATCTTGCATTGGATGTTCTTCTATTTTACTGAAATTTGAAAAATGGAAATGAGCTCACAAACATAAGGGAGCTCTTGCAACAGATAAAATAGGGTAAACAATACTACAGTTAAAAAGGCAGGGACCAAAACAGCAAAAGTACCAAATATTGTAAAAACTCAATGTTTGGACGTGAATACCTATAACCACCGGATAACAGGAACGCAGTCTCTGAATCCTATGACAGACGATCAAAGTTAACCAAAATCACATACAGCTATCTTGGACGTTCTAACGAGCCCATAGTTGAACCCCAAGAAACAAACGCGTGGTCATCTGCAATGGGGAAACACCCCAACAGGAGTACGAAGTAAAAAAACTACTCCAATGGATCTCTTGAAGCCTTCAGATGACAATATGGCCATAGCTATATTAAATCCCCAAAAGATATCGGTAAAGCGTTCTCGTGCCCCTAAGGAGAACTTTGGAGAAAAATAAAAATCCCCAGTGTCGGGATCGGCACCAGTATTTATTTTTTCTTGCTTATTGTACATTATTTAGGCTTTGCGCTAATCAACTGCAGTGCGAACTGAAGACCTCGCTTCTTTTCATGGCCTCCTTACGCAATTGCTCTAACCAGG
Source organism: Schistocephalus solidus (assembly GCA_017591395.1). NCBI lineage: Eukaryota > Metazoa > Platyhelminthes > Cestoda > Diphyllobothriidea > Diphyllobothriidae > Schistocephalus > Schistocephalus solidus. The sequence goes on along the minus strand of WEDG01003761.1, from coordinate 5,912 downwards.
CGTATAAGTAAAAAATCTTAAAGCATTCCGGATCGGCAACAATGTTGAAGGCAGCCTAGGAGCGCCGCAGCCGCAACCACTCAAAATAATGCTAGAGAGCAAAGACCAACTCAAGGTTATCATATGCCCAAAAACCAACCTGAACCTTGAAGAGAACCTGAACCTTGAAGACCCTATAAGAACCACCAATTATCTGTTCTCCAACTTGGACAATTTGATCTTCGTCTCCACTTCACTATGACTGTTCCGGACAATCTGTTTCAACTGCACGTACTTACTTGCTTCCTGCTCATCTGGAATTTTTTCTCGTGCCGAAATTCGTCATAAAACGGGATCAAATTGGAATTTGTTTATCATCTTATTCAATTTGACTACGCAGCCTTTGCACCAATAGAAACTGATTACCACTCAAGGAACCAAATTTGTACAACCTCGTGAAGATCTGAAGTTATCCAGGACCTTCAACATCTCCGAACGGCTGAGTCATTCCTGCATATTTTGCATACTATTTATAGTTTTTTTAAAGCGTTTTTGAACATGTAGGAGCATTTTTTGCTCATATTGCTGTAAATATTCACCATACTCAAAACCCAGTCGAAATCTTTCGTGATACGCCCAAAACAGAACAAACACACACGCAGTCTTTTTAAAACTCATGGACTCAAAGCAAATGTTTGAAAGCAGCATAACCAGTAATGGCACTTCCTTTAAAGGAAAGCCTTTTGAGCTTGTTTCTGCATCCACGACTGGCCCTCGATCGGTTTACACTTACAACCAAGGACCAGCAAAGCGGGCAAAAAGCGTAATGGCAGCCAAATCCGTCGGATACGAGGACGAATCTTGTGTGGGATGTTCTCATTTATTACTAAGAGTTCAAAAACTGGAAAATGAGCTTGCAGACTTAAGGAAGCTCTTGCAAGATAACAATACTCGACGAAATACGGTTAGCCATAGTACAGTTAAAAAGGCAGTGACCAAATCATCAAAAGTACAAAAAATACAAGTAGTAAAAACTCAAAATGTTCGGACGCGAATACCCATAACGATGGGATAACAGGAAAACAGTCTTTGAATCCTGCGGACGACGACCGCCACGAACCACAAATCACATCCTCCCATCTTGGGTGCTCTAACAAGCCCGCAGTTGCATCCCCAGAAGCAAACGTGTGGCAATCTGCAATGGGGAAACACAACAACACCACCAAATTGGATAACGGTAATATCAGGACAACTTCAATAATGCCTCTTCCAAAGGCAGTTCCGACTTCAGACTCACCTCCTGTCGGCTATCCCAGCAGTTCTAAAAGAGCCCTTAGTTGGGAGCGAAAAATACCAATGAGTGGCAAGATATCATTGGGAAACAACATAAAACGATTATAAAGTTGAAAACAAACCTAATGAATCCCTCTGGTCATTCAGAGGAAAATATGATCGGCAGTGAATCAAAAGACGCCCTAGACCGAGAGAACTGCGTTGTTATCCAGGGCTTACCTGAATCAAATGCACACACCTCAAAGGAACGGATATCCGCTGATCTTGCTTTGTTTCAGCACCTGCTGAATGATATACTTCATTCAGGAGAGACGATAACCGTTCGCGCTGCCTTCAGGCTCGGAAAAAAAGGATATTGAACAGTCCCAAAATGTGAAACCACGGCCTATCAAAATTGTCTTGGACAACAAGGAAGAGGCTAAGCTACTTCTCTCGAGAAAAAAACAAACCTTCGAAACTCTCATAAACAGGTTTTTTTCAGCCGGACTACTCTCCAGCAGAACGTCTGAAACGCCGCGAATTAGTGATAGAAATGAAGAGGAGACTTGCAGCTGGAGAGAACAATCTGGTGATTTACAGGGGAACGCGTGATACAGAGAAACGCAACATTGCTCTGGAACCAGCCAATGCTCATGATGGCATCGGCAAATTAGCATTGGCAAACTCGAGACAAACGGAATTTGGCTCTGCTGACTGCTGCACACTGAAATTTCTGTATACCAACGCCCAAAGTCTGTTTTCGAAACTCGACGAACTGAGAATTCAGGTAGCCGTTCTGTCTCCCGATATTATAGCAATCACAGAAACATGGCTGTCACAGAACATCAGTGATTGCGAAGTAGCCTTATCCGGGTACCAGCTGTTCAGGAGAGACCGCACCCAACGCCAGGGTGGAGGAGTTGCGATGTATGTTTAAAAGCAATTTCACAGTGTGTGAAATGACGGAGAAGATTAGCAATGGTATTGAGGCTATTTGGCTGAAAATAAAGACGCGGGGATCGCAGTCCCTTGAAGTCATGACTCTCTACCGACCACCGGGGACAGACACTGACGCTGATACTTGTTTGTTGGAGAACATAAAGGAGATAAGCAGTCGACCCTGATGTTGTTCTCATGGGTGACTTCAATGCACCCAGCATTCGATGGAACGATCTGCAGGCACAGAGCTCAAAGTTTTTCCTTCGATCATCGTCTGCTAAAGACAACACTTGAAGCTCTTTTCACCCAACATGTATTTTGTTCCAACGAGAGCGCGTGGAGGACAACAGGCTAGTTGTTTAGATCTCGTCTTCACTAAAGATCCTGACAGTATAGACGAGGTACACTGCCTACCTCCACTTGGTCGAAGTGATCATGCAGTACTTTCATGGGAGTATGGTTTTATATTCTGTGCCATCTGCAATAAATGAAACCAGGCCCAATCTATGGCGAGGAGACTTTTGCAAGATGAGAGCTGAGGCATCACGAATAGACTGGGATCTTCTCTTCTCCGGGAATGTCACTGAGGACTGGAATTTATTTAAGGAGTGTTTGTTGAATCTAATAAAATGCCATTGTCCGCCATCACAATTTAGGATATCTAACAGACCACAGTGGTTAACAAAGGGATCTAAAAAGAGATTAACAGGAAAGGAAGGCTTTGGAAGAAATTTTGCCGATCCAATGAAAAATTTAGCCTTGCAAGCATACAAAAACTCAAAGGAACAAGGTTAAAAGCTTGATCTTCCAAAAGCCGACGGGATTACGAGAGGGATTTGCTCCAGAGAGCAGTTCACAATCCCAAATTACTCTACAGCTATGTAAGAAAAAAACCACACGTAACAGGAACCCGATTCCTGTTATGAGAAAACGATGACGGTTTCGAGATATCAGAAAATAAAAACAAAGCTGAACACTTTTTCCCAGTTCTTTCAGTCGGTTTTCACTAGAGAAGCTGTTTTTATTCCATCAAGTTACGAGACACAGGAGTGCCACTTATTCAGGATATGCTCTTTCAAGAAGCGGCGGTCTTTGAAGAACTAAAAAGTCTGAAGGCATGCAAATCCCTGGCCCCGACGAGATTCCAGCAAAGCTACTCCTCGAACTTGCTCGAGAGCTGGCGAAACCGCTATCGTTTGCTGTGCCAGAAATCGTTCGATACGGAATTCTTCCTACCGACTGGAAAAACAGCCCACATCGCACCGCTTCACAAAAGTGGTAGTCGTGCATTTGCTACAAATTACAGGCCTGTCAGCCTGACCTCAATCTGTTGCAAGGTTATGGAGAAGGTTGTCAAAAAGGAATTGATGATTTATTTAGAAACCCGTAACCTCTTATCGACTGCACAATACGGCTTTCGTAGGGGAAGATCGTGTGTTACGAACTTACTTTTATACGATGCAAAAGCTGGACAAAAGCACTCGATGCAAAAGACACTGTGCATGTGGCCTACATTGATTTTCAGAAGGCCTTCGATAGTGTTCCACACCAGCGTCTCCTTCACAAGTTGAGAATGTTCGGTATTGGCGGCAAACTTCTTACGTGGATCAAGAATTTTCTCGTCGGTCGTTCCCAAGTGGTCTGTGTAGGCGGATCGCGATCAAAGCGCACAGTCATCAAGAGTGGAGTCCCACAAGGTTCAGTGCTCGGACCGATCCTATTTCTCTTGTTCATTAATGATTGTGTACAGGAATTGGACTGTAACTTTGCTATGTTTGCGGACGATATAAAAAATCTGGAAAAGTTATCCACAATGCTGCTGATGCAGACAATTTCCAAAGAAAAATCTTCGTCGATTGGACGAGTGGTCCCGCAAATGGCTCTTGTCCTTCAACTCAAACAAATGCACCCTGCTACGTCTGGGAAATCGAAAATCAGGTCACTGATATGCGACCCTACTATTTGAACGGTTTTGCCACTCCGAGAAGCACACACACAGAAGGATCTTGGAGTTTGGATGAAAGACAACCTGAAGCCTTCTACGCAATGTTCCAAGGCAGCTAAATCCGCCAATTCAATACTGTACGCTATCAAGCGGGCATTTAAAGTTTTTCGATGAAGACTGCTTTTCTAAAAGTCTTTGGTACGTTTGTAAGGCCACATCTTGAATATGCGATCCAAGCCTGGCGACCGTGGACCCAACAGGACTACAACATGCTCGAAAGGGTGCAGCGGCGAGCCACAAAAATTAGTAAGGGTCAATCTGAACTGCCATATGAGATTCGTCTAAATAACCTAAAGCTCTATCCTCTGAGTTATAGGCAGTTGCGCGGAGACTTGATACAAACCTTCCGTATCGTGCGTGGCATGGATTGTGCCCTCCTATGTGATGACTTTTTCCAACTTGCCACTACGAAAAATCTCCGAGGTCATCCATTCAAACTAAGTGTGCCCCAAGTAAGATTGGATGTGAGGAAGTATTTTTTCACCAACCGTGTCGTGGAACCGTGGAATAACCTACCTGAGGCGATTGTTATGTCCCAGTCTGTGTATACATTCAAACATCGGCTTGACATACATATGTTACAGTACCACGAAGACTATGTGACTACTTAACCTTAACAATATCAGTGTACCACGTAAACCTGCCTGCATTCACTTGACTGTTACTTCTTTAATTTGCTTCTTATTCTCGCAACTTTTATGTAACAAATAGGGATTTCAAAGGCGTAAGCCTATTTTCCTCAAATACACTGAACTGAACTGAACTCCAACGGTTGAAATATTCGCATTAAACAATAAGATTCTAACAAGGCAGTAACCAAATAATATGCGAAATAAAGTATAAAATGTGACCGAAGCACACTCAGAAGTAAAGGGTGAATGAGAGTACTCACAAAATGATGCTTGAATAAACTAAGAAAGCATGTAACTTTTCATTAAATTAGGAAAAGTTGCTTACAATATTCCCACCAGTCCTAATGGAAAAAAATATCTCTTGCCTCTTAACTTCACAATGAGGATACGCAGGTGGTTTCAACTTTTGCAATCTTACGTCAATGTTTCCGACGGACTCTTACGCTACAAGAGAGAAATAACAGGAAACTTAATTTAGCAAATCGATCCCTCGGAATGCCTAAATAATTGGCGAACAATGGTTAAAACGTGGCATGAACGATTACTCTCCGGAAAAAATAGTTAAGTCTTACTAATAGTTCAGTTCTGATAATTGTGGTGGATGCCTTATTATGAGCAACCTTAACATGTTTTTCAATACTCTTTCGTTGTATTTTACTAAATCAACAATCAAGGCGCTTAATTTGGTTTCATTCAAGTCGTTTTGTGGTAGGTTGGGCTTATGCCGTCGTAATTTTTCAAGGAAACCAATATTTCATCCAAAATTATTGAAACGGGCAGGAATCTTCACATTTGACCTTACTTCGCAGTTGCAAAATACAGCTGTAGGAACTTTATGAAAACACTGATGGACATTTAAATAATGTATACCATGAGAGCATTTCAAAGTGATTTTCAGTTTACAAGTTAGACTACTGGCTGTCGTAAATGGTATGTTTAAGTATTGCACCTGTACTCCGCTGCAATCACTTGTCAGTTGGAACGTACTCATCAAAATGGGTGGTTTGCCTGAGGAATGAATTCTATATCTTAAGGCCAAATTATCAGCTGGCGTTTTGTAATAAGAACACAACCAACAAACTGTG
>WEDG01003758.1:0-11914 GCA_017591395.1 Schistocephalus solidus | reverse complement strand
GCTGGTCTGGGTAATAAGCCTTCATCGTGCGTAAAACAGCGGGAGTAACTAGACCCTCTTAGTAGGTGGGCCATTAAGCGAGATTGGTCTGATTAATAGCCATAATGTAAAGTGTAAAAGAATGGACCCTACCTAGCTAGACGTGCATACCGTCAAATGTTTCTCATCGAGGGTCGCTTATCAATACTTGGTGGTGGCGCGGAGTTATAGTCCATGTGTACTGCGAAGCGTCATAGCGCTTGTTGAACTGATGGAAAATTAAGTTCGTATTTTCCAAGGGTAGTAAATCAATGTTAACTGAATGGTATTACCCCGCCTTTGAAGCAGGGTTTCGGGCTAATTGCAGGTTGCATTGCGGACCCTTCTGCCTTTAGGTGTGTATTGGTTAAGCTTTAGCAAACCATGGCCCGTGGCAGGTGTGCGCTGGTATGTTCTTAGTCTGGTTCCTGTCGGCGTTAGCGCCCCGCTGGCATGGCTGTTGTGCAATACGGTTGCCCGGTGAACTTCATTGTGTCTTCCTCTCTGATCTAGAGGATACAGGGCAGATGGCGCCCAGCCGGCTGCGTATGGTGGCGGCATTTAATCCGCGGTCGCGTTGTCGTCCCACCGTCCACTTCATCGCGGCTAGGGCCATTCAGCCGGTCGCCCGTGCCATCTTGCAATACGAGATCCCCGTCCCGTGTATGTTGGGCGGTCAAAAGTGGTGAGGCTCAACCGTGCCCGCTGTAAACTCTGGTAGGGCAGCGTAAGCGCCAGCAGTCGCCGCAGTCTGTGCCTGTTTCAGTACCGCGTTCCTGTCACCGGTCTCGCGTGCCGTCCTCGCTGCCGCTCACGCCCGCCAGTCCTGACGCGCGCGCAAAGCGCGGCAAGTAGCAGCCCGTTTCCTTGCGTGCGTGTGTGTTGCCGCGTTGCCGGTCCCACCTTACCAGCGGTGCATGCACGTGTGCCTGCGCTGATAGTGGGCGCGTATGCGTACAGGCCTGCTGTGCGCGTGCCGAGTTTGAATCCACCTGGTCCGATCCTTACGTAGGTCATATGCTTAGTCTCAAAGATTAAGCCATGCATGTCTGCCCAACGCCTTCATACGGTGGCAGAAACCGCGAATGGCTCATTAAACTCAGCTATGGTTTATTGGATCATACCCGTTAAATGGATAACTGTATTTAGAGCTAATACATTCCCAGCCTGACCGACCCGCGAGGGAAATCATTAGATCGTGGGAGTCTTTCGCCGCCTCGGTCCGTCCTTCTGGCGACTCTGCAATTGTTACGAGATCGCAGTCGCATTCTTTGCGTCGGCGACGGTCCTTCAAATGCCCGTCTATCAACAACTTCGTATATGGCAGGCGACCCGCCTACCATGGCAGATAGCTAACGGCAACGGGGGAATCAGGGTTCGATTCCGAGAGAGTGGAGCCTGAGAAACGGCCACCACTTCCAAGGCGTGAGGCAGCAGGCGCGCGGTAAAATGCCACCCACTCCGGGACGTGAGGCGAGGAAAATACCGATGCGGGACTCCTTTATTGAGGTTCCGTAATCGGAATGAGTGTCTAAATCCTTCACGATGATCAACTTGAGGGCAAAGTTCGCGCCAGCAGCCGCGGTAACTCCAGCTCCGATCAGCGTATATCAGATGCTGCAGTTAAAAAGCCGTAGCGTTGGATCCGGTTCACTCGTCGCCCGCCAGTCCGGCGACTGGTGTAGGTAGCGTGACTTCGCTCGGCGCTCCCTGCCCAGTGCACGCATGCTCGAGGCTATGTGGCGGTGGTGTCACCTTCAGCCATGTCTCGTGGTGAAATACCCGCTGCGTAGGCGAGCAAGTCACAGCGTGCACTGCGACAGTAGGGTCCATCGGCTCGTCTGCATGCGCCTTTGAATGCCCTTCAAAGCAGGTGCGTCATGCGCGCGATGGCACGCTTGGTACTTCTTGAACAAATTTGAGTGCTCAAACCAGGCCGATGTTGCCTGAAAAGTTTTGCATGAATAATGGAATAGGACTTCGGTTCTATTTCGTTGGTTTTCGGATCCGAAGTAATGATCAAAAGAGACAGGCGGGGACGTTTTGTATGGTTGCGCTAGAGGTGAAAATTCATGGACCGTAACCAGACAAACTAAAAGCGAAAAAGCATTCGTCAGCATGTCACTGGCCATGAGCGAAAGTCAGAGGCTCGAAGACGATCAGATACCGTCCCAGTTCCTGGACCATAAACGAGATGCCAAACTCACATCCGTGGTGGTAGTATTTCAAATCCATCCCCACGGGTCCTTCGGGCAAACCCTCAGCTTTCGTCTCCGGGGCGCATGGTTGCAAAGCCGAAACTCTCAGCGTGGATTGACGGAAGGGCACCACCAGGAGTGGAGCCTGCGGCCTAATTTAGACTCAACACGAAAACCTCACCCGCACCCGACACCGCGAGGATTGACAGCATCGATAGCCTTTTCCTTGACGTGGTGGTTGCGGTGCATGGCCGTTCTTAGTTGGCGGAGCCATCGGTCTGGTTAATCCCTCGATAACGAACGAGAGACTCTAGCCCGCCAATTCGTACCGCCTGTCCCCTCTGTTCCGAGCGCGGCGCTCGCATGAAACTGCTCCTACTTCAGCTGACTACTCGTCGGGCCGCGCATTTCGCTCTGCGCTATGTGTGCCGCGAGCCCTTCCCGGGCGAGTGGTGCGCGCACGTGGTGGCGTGGACCGCGGCAGGAGGTGCGAGCGGTGGGTTCAGCGCTTACTCCGGCACGGCGCAGGCAGGTGTCTTACTCTTAGAGGGACAAGCATCACGAATGTGCACGAAATTGAGCAATAACAGGTCCGTGGATGCTCAGATGTCCGCCGCACCGCGCTACAATGACGGTGCGCTAACGAGTCTGACCTTCTGGCCCGAAAGCGTTGGGCAACTGGTCAATCACCGTCATGACAGGGATCGGGGTTTGGAATTGTTCCCCGTGAACGAGGAATTCCTAGTGCGTAAGCCCTGCATAAGTTGCGCTGATTACGTCCCTGCCCTTTGTACACACCGCCCGTCGCTACTACCGATTGAATGGTTTAGTAAGGTCCTCGGATTGGCGCCATATTGCAGTGCCAGCCGCAAGGTTGGTGCTCGACAGGTGCCGAGAAGACGACCAAACTTGATCATTTAGAGGAAGTAAAAGTCGTAACAAGGTTTCCGTAGGTGAACCTGGTGGAAGGATCATTTACACGTTCCGTCTGTATGGCGCGAGAATATGCACTTATATATCTCGTGTTCTACTGTTGCTGCCTGCATGGCATGCATGCATGCATGTGCGTGCGTGCGTGTGCGTATGCGTCGGATTCGGTAAGCCGATCCGCATTTGGTCGTGGGTGTCTCACTCGTCGGCTCCGCCCGCCAGGCGTGCTCGCTTTCCTCCCTTTCGTCCCGCTGCTGCACGCTGCTGTTGCTGCTGCCGTTGCTGTTGTTGTCCTCCTGCGGCCCGTGGGTTAGGCAGCGGCGGCGGCGGTGCGTGGTAGGGTAGAGATAGCCAGTGAACACCGGGGTGACAGGGCAGTGCACGTACGAGGTTTGCGTTGTTTGGGTTTGCGGCGCGGCTGCTCGTGCGAGCGCAAGGCGTAAGACTCGCGTCGCGGATCCACTCTACGTGAGGAGTGAGGAGGATCCAGGTCTCGGCGCCCCACTATGTGTCAGTTGTTTCGGTACTCGTTGTGGACCAGAGTTTTTACACCCTGTGAGCGTGAGTCTCGCGTGCCCGCTGCGCTTTCATGCCTATCTGAGTCGGAGCACGGCGGTGCAGTAATTCTTTGTTATTGCCAGCGCCAGCCATCCCAAGTACCCGAGGTGCTTCACAAGACCGGTGGGCATGGCGACCGTATCGGTCGAAAAGTACAACTCGGCGTGCGGTGGATCACTTCCGGGCTCGTGTGGCCGATGAAGAGCGCAGCCACGGGTGCGGAATTAAAATGACGCAGCTGCTTTTGAACATCGACTTTGACGCGACTATTGCGGCTCGTATCGTCACGCCTACGTACCCGGGCCGAGAGGTCGGCTTATAAAGCTATCACGGTAGCGCTAAAAGCTTGAAGGTTTGCCGCAACTGGCGGGATAACTCGGTCCTTCTTGGTTGCTGCTGCTGCTGCTAAGCGTTGCTGTTGCTAAGCGTTACTCTCCTCCTCCACTTAGGTGCCGAGTGCGGTGGCGGCGGCGGCGCAGTGCGGCGGGTGGAAGAACTGAGAGCCAGGCCGCAATCGGCCTTCTATCGTGGCCTTTGCGGCATGTAAGCTGAGGCCTCTCTCCCAGTCCTCTGCTGAGCCTGGCGGCGGAGCGGCTGGCCTCATCCTATGCCTCTTGGCTTGTCCTGGACCGCGCATTGCGTGTGCGGAGGTAGTAGTGAAAGCGCCGCACTGGCAGGTGTTTGCGTATTAGCCCGCGTCCATTGATCCAGCGTTTGCGATAGCGCCGGTGCAAAATTGGTCGCGGCTCCAGCATGTGCGTCGTGTGTGGCACGCCGTGCGAGCTCACAGCACATATATATATATATAGACGGCAGCGGTGATGAGCTGGAGCGCGCACGATGAGCGCCAATGCCGATGGATATGGAGTAGGCGCTACCGCTTCTCCTACTCTACACATTGCATCTCGACCAGCCGTGATCACCCGCCGAACTTAAGCATAATCACTCAAGGACGAGAAAAACTAAATCCAGTATCCCCCTGGCAACGGCGGAGTGAAGGAGGGAACAGCCCAGCACGAAAGCCCGGCGGTAGCTTCTGGTCATCACAGGCAAATGTGGTGTTTGGGTCGCTCGCGGTACGCTGCACCCACCGCACAGTCCAGCACTGAGCATGGTTCTGGATCTACCCAGAGAGGCGAAAGGCCCGGAGTGGAGGTGCAGCATGTGAGGCAATCGACCAGGTCGACCCTCTGAGCCGCAATGTTTGGGAATGCAGCCCAAAGGCGGTGAAAGCTACATCCGCTGGGAATACGCTACACTGATCCGATAGCGAAATCGCGGACCGTGAGTGGTGCTGAAAAGTATTTCTGAAAGAGAGGAGCAAACAGCACGCGAAACCGCATAGAGGGTAAACGGCGGCGCCGCCGTGCTCGAGGATTCAGCGCTGGTCGGTGTGTATGCAGCCCCTGGCGCGTCTGTCGGACGGACAGTCCATCGCGGGCGAAAGTAGTCGGTCTTCGGCCTCGAGCAAGATGGACGTGTCGGGAGGTTGCCGGAGCCGGTTGCTCTGAATCTGTCTGCGCATAGTGATGGACCGGCCAATGCACTCCTCTATCTGGTGAGCACCACGACTGCGGAACTGCCAGTCCGCCGTAGTCAAGCCGCGTGGGTCGGTGGCTCCTTTGTGGCCTGTCGACTGAGCTTCGATCATCACGGGCGAATTCAGCGATGGCGAAAGGCATCTGCACGCATCACGTGTTATCGAGCACGTCGTCAACGGGTCTGTCTGTCGGTTGGTTTTGTTGTGCAGTCGCCGGCGGATGTCCTGCGCTCACGGTGCGTGAATAACTGTGCAGGGCACCAGGGTTGTCGGTCCTCATGTTCTGGCTCGTGCGGCACACTGCATGTGGCGTGCTGCTGTGGGCTGCCAACTGCTGGTCTGATCGTCGGTTGCCTGCGCAAAAGCGGGTCCGGCGGCGGTGGTCCGGTGCTGGTGTGGTCTTTTACATGCGGCGCCTCCTGTACCGAGATCGGCGTGGGCCAAACAGTTCAGCGTGCTGTGGTGAAATGAGCCACCCGACCCGTCTGAAACACGGACTACGAGTTTATCATGCACGCGAGCAATGGGTCCTGTATCGACGACCCAAAGTTGGGCGCAGAAAGTGGAAAGCGAAAGCCGCTACTAAGCTCTCGGATGTGCGATGCCACCGTTGCACCTTCGCCTTGCGCGTGCCAGCACCAGGCAGAAGATAGTGGTCGCATCACCGGCCTCACCCCATGATGTGGTCGCTGGAAAGGCGTGGATCGTTCTCGGTCTGGCTGGAGCCGGCGCGTCATCAGCGGAGCAGGAGCGTGCACGATAAGACCCGAAAGATGGTGAACCATGCTTGCGTAGGTTGAAGCCAGAGGAAACTCTGGCGGAGGTGACCGCAGCTCCTGACGCAAAATCGATCGTCAAACGCAGAAGGAAAGACTAATCGAACCATCTAGTAGCTGGTTCCCTCCGGAAGTTTCAGGATAGCTGGCACTCATCTGCAAGATCAGCCTGACCGAAGCGAATGATTAGAGGTACTGGGTCTGAAACGACTCAACCTTACTCTCAAACTTTAAATATGAGAGATGCCCGCTCTTTGCAGGAGCGGGCGCTGAATGCGCGAGGCCAAGTGGGCCATTTTGCAAAGCAGAACTGGCGCTGGGGATGAAACCCAAAAACGCCCGGTTATAACGCCTAACGCTGATCGCGATAGCGCCAAAAAGGTGTTGGTTAATATAGACAGGACGGTGGCCATAAGTCGGCATCCGCTAGGAGTGTAACAACTCACACCGCCGAATCGATCCAGTTCTGAAAAATGGATGGCGTCTGGAGCGTCGGACCCATACTGGCCGTCACCGCAAGTTGGATCGCTGGCTATTTTTGGTGATGAGCGCATGGCCGTCGCGTGAACGACAATCGGTCGCCGTCTCATGGAGTCTGCGATCCAGCATGAGGCGGTGGCGAGGAGGGCCGCTGGTAGGGAAGCCTGGACGTGAGCCTGGGTGGGAGCTACGGGTCAGATCTTGTGGTAGTAGAAATATATCCGGGTCGAGAACCTGAAGGCTGAGGTGGAGAAGGGTCTCCATGGGGAACAGGAAGCTGGCCGTCAGTGCGTGTCCTACTATCCGGCGTTCCCGGTACAGACGAGGTGCATTTGTACTTCATCTGTGTGTAGTGGTGCTGCAGCCGGAGTTCGGGCAAAGTGAATCGGGTAATATCTCCTGGACCCTAGCCTCTACGGAGATAGGCAAGCGTGCTTCTGGGGCTGCCAGCTAAAGTGCAGCTGGTCTGTGGCCTCAAGCGCTGCTGTATGGAACGCAAACCGAACTCTGAGACATCGGCTCTGAGTTCCGGAAGAGTTTTTGCGGAGGTCACCACTCTGGAATCGGGTTGTCCGGAGATAGGTATCGCTCCAAAAGCACCACCCCTCTTGTGGGCGCTGAACACTCTGGTCGGTCCTTGAAAACCCGAGGAGGCATTATGATTTTCCGCAGTGTCACCCAAATCGGCATCCGTACGTGTTTCAAGGTGAACAGCCTCTGGGCAGAATACATGCAGGTGGCGAAGTCGGCATGATCCGTAATCCCGGAAAAGGATGGTCAATTTGAGGGCCGTGACACGCTGCAAAGAAACGTGTTCGTTCGCCAGGCGGCTGCTGGCTGCTGGCCAGAACGCGCAACCGCTGCTGCTGGGTTAACGCCGCTTCGCTTCCGGGTGCGTGTGTGTACTACGCGTGCGCGGCGCTACCTGTGGCGGTCGGGCAACTGGCCGTAGCACGGTGCGCGCACGTGCGCGCGCGCGTGCACGCATCTGGTCGTGGTGGCTGACTCCAGCGGTGCGGTGTGACCTTTGACCGGTGGGCTAACTGGCTGGAAGCGGGGCAGAGGGATCGGGCAGGTCCAGCAGCTGTCCCTTGGTTTGCGCTGTTGTTGCTGCTGCTATTGTCGCGGTTTCGCCACGATGGGCGGTTTGCGCGTGGCGGCGGTTGTAGCTTCGGGGCACTCAGCTGACGTCAAACGGCCAAATCTCAGAACCGGCACGGACTCGGGGAATCTGACTGTCTAATTAAAACAAAGCACTAGCGATGTCTGCTGATCGGTTTTGACGCAATGTGATTTCTGCCCAGTGCTCTGAATGTCAAAGCGAAGAAATTCAAACCAACCGCGCGGTAAACGGCGGAGTAACTATGACTCTTTGCGGTAGCCAAATGCCTCGTCATCTAATCTAGTGACGCGCATGAATGGATTAACGAGATTCCTACTTCGTCCCTTCTACCATTACTCTAGCGAAACCACTGACGCCAGGCAGAACGGGCTATGTGGAACAGAAGACCCCTGTTGAGCTGACTCTAACCGACTCTGTGAAGAGACTATGGCGGGTGTAGTACAAGCGGTGCGGGAATCGTTCTGCGGTCTTCGCCGACAATGAAAGACCACTCCCATCATTGTTTCTTTTACTTATTCAGTGAAGCGGGAACTCGTCAATCATTTCCATGTTGACATTACGCACCACGTTAGTGCGTTGGTCTCACCCTGCGTGTGGCTGGCGCCGGCGTCTTGGTCGCAACCGTCTGGCCAGGGCTAGTGGTATGTGTGTTTTGCCCTCTACTGCCTGTAGTGTTGCCGCAAGGTGGCAGTCCATGGCTGGTAGACGGTGGGCGCGCGTGTCCGGTCTTGGTGCTATCAGGCAGGTTTAGCGACGTGCGACCTGATCTGAAGACAGTGTCAGGCGGGGAGTTTGACTGGGGCGGTACATCTGTCAAATCGTAACGCAGGTGTCCTGTAGTGAGCCTAGCCAGGACAGAAACCTGGCGTAGAGTAAAAGGCAAAAAGCTTACTTTGATTTTGATTTTCAGTACGAATACAGACCGTGAAAGCGTGGCCTAGCGATCCTTTTGATCAACCGATATTCAGAGTTTGAAGCAAGAGGTGCTCAGAAAAGCTACCACAGGGATAACTGGCTTGTGGCGGCCAAGCGTTCATAGCGACGTCGCTTTTGATCCTTCGATGTCGGCTCTTCCCATCATTGTGAAGCAGAATTCACCAAGCGTTGGATTGTTCACCCACTAATAGGGAACGTGAGCTGGGTTTAGACCGTCGTGAGATCAGGTTAGTTTTACCCTACTGATGATTGAACTGTGTAAACAGTGAAGTACAATCTGGTCGCTGCAATGGTAATCCTGTTTAGTACGAGAGGAACCGCAGGTTCAGACATTTGGTACATGTGCCTGGTCGAGCGGCCAATGGTGCGAAGCTACCATCTGAGGGATTAAGACTCGAACGCCTCTAAGTCCGAATCCCGTCCAGAGATGCGCAACGATACAGTCTGGCTCCGCCACGGTTGGGCAGATATAGTACTTTCCGGTCAGGTTTTCACCCGGATGGGGCCAGCGTGCTCTACCGAACCTGGATCGGTCTGGTAATGTTATGCCAGAGCTGTGACCATACCACATACGCACCGGCCATGGTGTTGTGGGGGTCGACACGATATCCAACTGTGGTATGAGCGTGGCGGCACTCAAATCGCTTTGTAGACGACTCTGACGTTTTGTCGGGAGACGGAGCATTCGAGCAGCTACTCACACTGCGAGGTATTGAGTCCCTATCCCTACCCGACGTAATGATTTTGAGGCCTTGGAGCCCCATTCATGCGCGATACACGCCATAACCGTACGGCATACACGCACATGTGTATCCCTTTGCATGCTTTTATTGGCTATGCGGGGGTGCATATGTGCGAAAATGTCCCAAAACGAAAAAGTGGCCAGTAGTGCGCTTGGCGGTGGGCCTAGTTGTCCATTTGCTTGGCTGTTGGTCTGCACCCAGAACAGCACTCGGAAGGTTCTTGGGCCAGCAAGCAGTGTTCACTACCGTAGAGAGTGATGATACCTGGCGCCACCAGGGCGCTTACCCCTATGGAGTGAATAGTTTGGGTATTGATTACATCAGTACGCGACCGGACAAGTGCGGTGTTCTAGTTTTGCATCGCTCGGTGGGGACAGTGAACAACAATAACAGCAGCAGCAGCAGCAGCCTAGGGACCGTGGACTTCAGCGCAGGAGGTGCGTTGGCTTTGGACCGTTGCCTGAACCAGTACGAGGCAGGCTGGGTTGATAATACCCTTTAACCGAGCGTGGGGTAAACAGCGGGAGTAATCCAGGACCTCTTACATTGCGTGCTCGCCCCCGCAACGAACCAGTCAGAAGGGTGCGCTGGACCAACAGGGGAGGTGGTCAAGAGGGGTGCAAATATGGTTCGGCAGACATTATTATTATTAATTGCTACGATCCCACAACATGAGGGGTGGGGGTAAAAGTGCGCCCAATCTGGGCACGTGTGCTGGTGCAGGCTCATGCCCCACCACCCCCGTTGTCGGTGGATATGATATAACGGTTCCCCGCCTCCCACCCCCGGCTTCTTGAGTGGTGGTGATGATGTGCACAAATTAGTTTTAGATAATAGTGGACGCACACAAAGGCATCGACCCTTCTATGGAGCGAGTCGTGGAGAGATATGGGCAGACTACGACGGTAGACCTGTTTTATATTGAGGTAGGATGGGTCTAGGATTACACGTTCATATGCAGTGATGATAACCGCAATTTGGCTGGTGTACGAGGTTGGTAGGCCTCTGGCACAATGACGTGTTCAGCAGGGCAGAGAAATATTGACTGCAACCAGTACGGGGTGCGGTGGTTTTGGGGCTATGCCTTCACTAGCTGTGGCTGGTGCTGGGCTGGAATGCTCTTCGACTGTGTGCGGGTAAACAGCGGGAGTAACTAGGACCCTCTTAGAGGTGGGCCATTGCTGAGATTGGCCTGGATTATCAGCCATGAGCCGTAGCGGTAAAAAGAAATTGACCCTACCTACCAGACGCGGTGCATACCGTCACTCGTTTCTCATCGAGGGCCGCTTTGTCAATACTCTGGTGGTGGCGTTGGTGGAGAAGTTATAGTCCATGTGCACTGGCGAACCAGCGTCATAGCGCTGTTGAACTGGATGGAAAAATTGTCTGTATTTTCCAAGGGTAGTACCTCTCAGTCGTTAACTGAATGGTTACCCCGCCTTTGAAGGGTATAGTGGCCTCGGGCTAATTGCAGGCTGCATTAGTGGACCCCTCTGGGCCTTTTGAGGATAGTGTGCATATGCTATGCCGCTTTAGCAAACCATGGCCCGTGCGGCCTGGTGTGCGCTGGCAGTGTTCTGGGGCTCCGGTCTCCCCGTCGGTGGATGCGTTAGCGCCCCGCTGGGTATACAGGTTGTGCACATAGGTCGCCTGGTGAACTGTGTCTCTCTCTGATCTAGAGGAGTGAGTACCAGGCGATGGCGCCCAGCGAAGCTGGGTGGCGTGGTGGCGGTGATGACCATGCGGTCGTTGTCGTGTCCCATGCCCTCGTCGTTTCATCGCTAGGGCTATTCAGCCGGTCGCCCGCGCTTATCTTACGAGATTGACCGTCCTGTGTATGTTAAGCGGGCCGTGCCCGTGTTTCGTGCGTGGTGAGGCCTCACCCAACTGTGCCTGTTTATAAACTTGGTAGGGCAGTGTAGCGCCAGCAGTCGCTACAGTCTGTGCCTACCAGCAGGCCGGTTCTGTCACCGGTCTCTGTGTGCGTGTAAATTCTCCTGCTGCTCACGCAGTCCTGGAAGGATGCGGGCGGTAAAACTGGTGGTAGCAGCCCGTTCTGTGTGTGTGCGTGTGTGGATGTGGCTGTTGCCGTTGCCGGTCCCACCACCAGTGGTGCATGCACGTGTTCGCGCTGATAGTGGGGCGCGTATGCGTACAGGCCTGCTGTGTGCGTGTCGGTGTTTGAACCACCTGGTTGATCCTGCCAGTAGTCATATGCTTGTCTCCAAAGATTGGCCATGCATGTCTGGCGCACGCCTTCATACGGTGAAACCGCGAATGGCTCATTAAATCAGCTAGCACGATAAGACCCGAAAGATGGTGAACTATGCTTGCGTAGGTTGAAGCCAGAGGAAACTCTGGTGGAGGACCGCAGCGATTCTGACGTGCAAATCGATCGTCAAACGTGAGTATAGGGGCGAAAGACTAATCGAACCATCTAGTAGCTGGTTCCCTCCGAAGTTTCCCTCAGGATAGCTGGCACTCATTCGCAAGATCAGTTTTATCCGGTAAAGCGAATGATTAGAGGTACTGGGTTCGAAACGAGCTCAACCTATTCTCAAACTTTTTAAATGGGTGAGATGCCCGGCTCGCTTTGTAGGAGTCGGGCGCTG
>WEDG01003756.1:0-125302 GCA_017591395.1 Schistocephalus solidus | reverse complement strand
CTAGTTTGCAATTTAAATGTGTCAATGTTTACTGAAAGGACCACCTCTTCATGGAGTCCGTTGCGTGCTCCAACGACCCACTGCAAAACGACTTTCCGACGGACGTCCATATGAACCAAATTCCTTTGCAATTTAAAGGGATGACCCACAGATGCTCCTTCCCCCTAAATTTTCAGTATTCATGAAACGATAGGGGTGCACTCACGGCCTCTGAAAATCCGGTAGGTTTGGCTGAGGTCACCGCGTAGTTGCCTTTAATTTAGAGGAAACAAATCAAGTTCAACCAGTCTGGCTTCGTAAGGCAGATGACTAAGATTATTGTCCATCGTCGTAGCCCTCGCCTGCCCTCGTTCCAGCTGTAGATAATCCTACTTAAACCACGGACGCCAGGCCAGGACGGCATATTCCAAGTGAGATTGAAAAAATATCCCGTAGGTTTTTCAGAAGAGTTCCTAATCAATCTGCACAAATCCACGTCTGAGCGCAAATAAAACCTGTGTCAAACGTTTAGTTGCCTTAACTCACTGAGAAGATGGTTTAAGTGTGGAGTTTATAAGAACATCGAAGTCCTTCTGTTCCTCGACAATTGATTGGGGCTGCTCATTGAGAATGTATTGGTAGGAATCATCCTTTTCACTGGTCCTTCTGTTACGGAGTCTTAGGACCGCACACTTCATAATGTTAAAACTTAAGAGCCAACGAGCAGACCAGTTGCTAAGACGGTTGAGATCCTCTTTAAGTGCGTGCCTATCGGAATCAGATCTGATAACCCTCCACAATTTAACATCGTCTGCAAACATGACGGCCCTGCAACCCAGGTCGTCAACACAGTCGTTTATGTACCTTAAGAAGAGTAATGACCCTAAGACGGAGCCTTGAGGGACACCACATAGAACCAGAGTAGGTTTTGACTTCGAGGCATCGATGCATACGGTTTGAGATCTTCCTGTAAAAAATGTGTGATCCATGTCAGCAGCATTCTTCTTATGTCAATTTCAGATAACTCATAGATTAGACGTCTGTGTGGGACACTGTCAAACGCCTTCTTGAAATCAGTGTGGATGACGTCAACCCTACCATCTTCGTCCAATGCGCGAGTCCACTGTTCTGTGGAGAGCAATAAACTGTATAGACAGGAGAAATTTTGTCTGAAGTCATGCTGGAACTCTGAGAGTAATCGGTTTTCCTCAAGGAAGTGCATGGTCACCTTCTTAATTATTGATTCCATTATTTAAAGCAAATGGAGGCAAGGCTAACAGGCCGATAATTGTTGACATTAGCTTGAGGCCCACGCTTGTATACGGGGTATATATTTGCTGCCTTCCATTCGGATGGCAGTTTCGCTTATTCGAATGACGAATTGGATATATGCGCTAGTGGTTTGGATAGTTCATCAGCCAGTTCTTTCAAGAACTTTGCCGGTAAATCGTCATGGTCAGATGATTTCACTCCTTGCAGATTTTGCAGTTCTCGTTCCATGAGAGGTTCCAGGAAGAATATATATTCAAGCACTGGACCGGACTCTATAACAGCACTACTGACGTGGTTGAGCTGAAGTTCGGGTTCTCTGGTTAATACCGAGACAACGAATTGACCCAAGTGCTCCGCTTTCTCGCAATTTTCAATGACTTAAACACAATTCCCATCCATAAGTACTGTGACTGGGTCCTTATTTTTTTTCTCCACTATTGATATAATGGAAAAAGAATTTAAGCTTATTTTCCGCCTGCTTGATAAATCTTGATTCATAATTCTTCCTGGCCTGACGGAACATTTTTTTGACAGCATTTTGTTATTGACGAAATTACTCGAGATGTTCTGCTGACCCTGTTTCCCTGAATACCTTTCTTTTTTCTTCTTCTTTAACTGCCTGTTAAGTTCTCTAGTTTATCAGGCAGGGTGACAAGTGTTATGTTGCACCTTTACTGAACAAAAACGTTCAATCAGATCGAGTGAAATCATCTTAATTGATCGCCAGTCGTCCTCCGGATTCCCTTTGAGCAAAAATACCATTTCATGGATATCAGCTCTTTTCTTCATCGCATTAAAATAAGCCTTCCATATATTTTGCTTGCCTTCCGTTCTCTTCTGGCGCTGAGAATAGTGTGAGTAATTCAACAACTGCATACTATGGTCACTCTCACCAAGGGGTTCAACAGAATACAATTCCTCAATGTTAGAGAAGTCCTTCGTAAATACTAGGTTCAGGCAATTAGCTCTCTGGTTCCCTCTTAATCTCGTTATTATGTTAAACTTCTGTACCAGAGGTTGATCGAGAGGGAGATCCATTAGCTTGTGGCCGAAGGAAGTTGGTGCACCGTCAACTGTCAGATTAACCCAGTCTACTGTATGTGCATTGAAATCTCCAGCAAAAAGCACCTCCTGGTGACTTGCTACTTCCTTGAGCAAATGAAGGAGCGACTCATTAGCTGCACTTGCAATTGGTGGTCTGTAGTTCGTCAAGAATTGTAGGTTTGGTGAAAAATTCTTTTTTTAATATTTATCCAGAGAAATTAATATTCAAGGAAGATGGCGTGCACTCGTTCGGCTGCCGAGATTCCTGTCCTAACATATATGGCTACTCCAACTCCCTGTCTTTTTTCTCGGTCTCTTCGAAAGAGTTGGTACCCATCTATCGAAACCTCACTATCTACGATTTCGGCTTTCAGCCATGTTTCCGTAATGGCAACGACATTGGGGGTTCAGTCTGAGACTAGGGCTTTGAGTTCGTCTACTTTTGGAAGGAGACTCTGAGCATTGGTATATAAACAACTCAATTAAGACTGGTTAAATCCTCCATGTAGACTTCTGCGCATTTCGTGCGATTGAATGCTAGGGTCTGTCAGTGCTTTCCGAGGCAAACTGATGTCCATCCCGCCCATGCTGAATTCTGATGAGTGGTCGTCCACCGAGTTCTGGAGCGCCTTCCTGTTATTGTACGAGCTCTGTGCATTTGGGTACTTCGTATTTAATGTCCTACGTCTCGGAGAGAACCCGCCTTGATGATGTATGGGGTCGGCCAAAAGAAAGACCTCTTCATCACTTTTATTTTTCCGTCGTTTTTCGGAGCCATTTATCCCCCTGTTCCGTTATCCTCTTCAGTTTTATTCTCAGCATCCTCATTTGGCCTTTCCGTGGGTTCCTTATCCGGCTGAAAATAACACATTCATGTGTGAGCTACGGAGAGACATTCTCCGTTCTAGGAGGCGTGAAGACGGAGCATCATTTACCAATGATTTTTAAGAGGCCGCCGTGATGATAGTTCATATGAAATACCCACTTTGCCTAAACTGAATGCTTTGTGCACGGTAACGCATTCGCCATATTAAAGAATCGAATATGAGTATTCTCGGAAAAGACTGAGGTTATGTTCTACCCTTCCTTTGCCATCAGAGAACTGGAATCGGGAGCCTCTTTAATAACCGTCAAAATGTCTGTTTGGTGACTTTGAGTTCTGATTTGTTGATAGAGCATCCGTATCAGGAAGAATTATACTCTGGTCGACGATGTTATTTGTGTCATTACGAGCAACGATTCCTAAAGTTAATGGCCAACCACTTTTTGGAACTTTGCCAATTTGTCTTGCACTTACTCCTGTATCACCAACAGAGGATTCCGCTTGAACATTTAAAGGCATAAACGAGCTTTTTCTGGAGTTCGAATCCACTTGTTGTGAAAGCAACTTTGCACTTTTCGACTTCGAATTCTTCGTCTTCGATCTTTCAAATTCGACTAACTTTTCAAATTTGCCCTTTTTTGTATCATCCAGCAACGATGCCGCATATATTTGTGTATCCAGAACATGACTGCTTCTGTCTGAGCTGGATGGCAGTAGTCAGGTGCATGAGCTGGTTTGATCTCCCTTTCGAAGGAAGGAAATTTCTACTGATTTACTGAGCTCTGTAGACGCCATGTCTTTTAGCTCTACATTAGGTATTCTTGAGGAAGCTATATTTGCATACGCTATTTTTTGGGTTGGAATTCTCGTTGTTACGGGTGTCTTCTTCCGGGTTAACAATGAACCTTCTCGTTTAGGTCGACCATTTCTTGTTTAAAGTAACTTATTTCTTTTTTCCATCAATAGGCATCTCTGTAAGAGCTTTAAACACCCCATGCACTTTTCGTCCTCGTAGGTGACATTCATTAGTTTTATCAGGCTTTTTACCCGCTTGGCAGGAGGAGAAGTAGTAATAAAATATCTGTCTTTGCCATCTTTTTCTGTTTGTATACAATTTTGTTTGCCCAATCGTCGTGAGGATGTGGCGTAGTAATTAGGCGCTTGTCATATGTATCTGCGACGAGAATTCAAATCCGGCCCGCGGCACCAATTTATTTTCTCAGTGAAGATGAATCCTGAGCCTCTGTGTTTTCCATACATCTTAGGATTGTATACAAATGCATTTAATTTATAAATCTTCTTAAATAAATGGGTTAGGGTGCAATAGTATTCATCAGTCACACTTCTAATAAGCATGCAACGACTCAGCCTTTGTTGTGACTTCTCCTTCCGCGATTGAAAGAAGATTAAGGCAGCACACCACTTGCGTGAATTTTGGGAGCAGGTGAACCTTGAAGCTTGTTTTTGTCGTTGGGATGACGTCTTGGACGTGCAATAATCCTCAGTGAATGAATATTTGAAAAGCCGCATAAGTGTCAATTCTAAGTAAATAACTCCTAAATTTAGAGACTGGACAATACACTCAAGAGTTATTTTAAAACAACGTGTCTTATTCACTAAGGTAAAGACTAAAACTTCGTAAACTCCAAGGAGCTGAAATTTAAAAGCAATTTCAAACGACGCGCCGAATGTACTGACGTGCCAAATCCAAGCACAAACCTATCACTAGAACTACTACTGGATACAGTCTATCTACCAAAAGCAAGGTCAGAAACCACAGATCAAGTGTCAAACCGATCCCCTCAACCACTTAGACTATTGGGCCGAAGAAGAACGCAAACGGCTCCATTGCAATTGAACCCGCGGCTAAAATTGTATGACTTATCTCAAAGGGGGAAGTGTAAGGAGGAGCCATCCTAACCGATCCGCTCACACACCACCCTGACGGCTCTTCCCACGTTGCACTATCGATCCACCCATATGGCACACGCACGATGGTCGCGCGCGAGCCGCCGATAGGATGAATCATAGTAACAGTCACGATGCTACCCACTGTGGACCACTAGCTGATTGGTCCGATCACCGTCCTACATTGAACACGCTCATACGTTCTTTGTTTGCCTTAAAGTTTGCTGTTAGAATACGGCAATGCACTTCTTTTCTTCCGCATTTGCTGTGCAGTTATCCTTTGGGGATTCGATTGACGCGTTGTTTCACGGGTGACCATTAAGGCTTGTGGCAATATCATAACAATAAATAAATAAATCGGCGAGCGAACTCTCCACACCCCTAGCACATAACGTCTTTTTTTCATTTGCATCAGGGAGACTGCCGTTTGAATGGAAGGCAGCAAATATTTATCCGATATACAAGGGTGGCGCTAGATCAAATGTAAACAATTATCAACTTGTCAGCATCAACTGCCTTTGATGTAAAATAATGAAATCAATAATTAAGAAGGTCACAATGAAGTTCTTAAAGGATAAACGATTACTATAAGAGCTCCAGGATGGCTTTAGACAGAGCTGCTCTTGTTTTTCCAGTTTATCGCTCTCAAAAGAGCAGTGGACTCAGGCACTGGATAAAAATACTAGGGTTAACGTCATCTACACTGATTTCAACAAGGCATTTGACGGTGTCCCAAACAAACTTCTAGTTTATAAATTATCTGAAATTGGATTAAGAAAAATGCTGCTGACATGGATCACACATTTTCTCACAGCAAGATGTCAAACCGTATGCATTGATACCTCGAAGTCAAAACCTACTCCTGCTATAAATTGTGTGCCCAAGGCTCCATCTTAGGACGGTTTTTCTTCCTAGCCTACGTCAACGACTGAGTCAAATGCCTTGGTTGCAGCGCTGCCATGTTTGTCTACGATATTAAATTTTGAAGAGTCATCAGATTGGACACCGACAGGCACGCACTTCAAGAGAGACTCAACCGACTGAGCAGCTGGTCTGCTCATCGGCACTTAAGTTTTATCATTATGAAGTGTGCGGTCCTAAGACTCTGTAACAGGAGGACCAGTGAAGCGGATGATTCTTATCAATACCTTCTCGATGAGCAGCCTCTCGGAACAGTAGGACTTCAGTGTTTCAGTGAACTCCACACTCAAACCATCTTTTTAGTTTGCAAAGGCAGCTAAACGCGTGACACGTGTTTTCTTTGCGCTTAGACGAGGGTTTGTGCAGATTGATAAGGAACTTTTCAGAAAAAAACTACAGGTAATTTGTTCGAAATCAATTGGATTATGACGACAAGGCTTTCCGTTCCTGGTGTAAAAAGGATTATATACAGCTGGAACGTGTGCAGCCGAGAGCTACAAAGGTTTTCAACAATCTTAGTCATCTGCCTTATGTAACCCGACTGGTAGAACTTGATGTGTTTTCTCCTCATTCTAGGCAACTACGCGGTGACCTCATCCAAACTTACCGGATTGTCAGAGGGCGTGAGTGTGCCCTATCATTTGATGACTTCTTAAAATTGGCTGGG
The DNA here is from genome assembly GCA_017591395.1 of Schistocephalus solidus. Lineage (NCBI taxonomy): Eukaryota > Metazoa > Platyhelminthes > Cestoda > Diphyllobothriidea > Diphyllobothriidae > Schistocephalus > Schistocephalus solidus. The sequence continues at coordinate 118,688 of WEDG01003756.1, read as the reverse complement.
ACGGAAAATCTGGGGGGTCATCCCTTTAAACTGCAAAGAAAAATGGTTCATACGGCCATCCATCGGAATGCCTTTTCGCAGACGGTCTTTGGAGCATATAACGGACTCCCTAACGATATGTTCATTTCGGAAACTGTTTAAACAGTTAAATGCAAACAAGATACTTAATTTCTGAAAAACCACTGTGCTTATAATGAAGATAGTGTTCGTATCGGCAGCTTGCGCCCGGCTCACACATATCGATGAGCTTATATCTACATTTGTAAGATTTTCGGTTTTTACCCTTTATTCTACTTAGTAGAATGTGAATAGGGAGGTCAAGGGTGAAAGCCTAATTATCTCAATAAAGTGACTAAATTGCTCTAATGCATGAAGATCGGAGATCTATTTGCCTGGACCTATTATTTACTCCGCATGAGGATATTGTTGATGCAATATTTCTGTTGATAAAATCAACACTGATCTACTTATGCTCTGTCGTTGAAGCTCTAGTTGGCAGATGGATTTTTTTCCATTCAAGAGTAGTTTCATGTGTTTTGGCCTCGCAAAGCTTCCTGGACCCCTAGTATTTCAAAATAGTACACTTTTAGAACGATCAACCATAAAAGATTGAGGTCTAAGTTACACGAACAAGCTAGCATTATCACCTCGTGCAGATCGAATTTCTGCAAAAGCTGCATAGATATGTGGTTTTATATCACATAATTTCTTCCTTCCGAAAATAAAGATAAACATGTTCCGCATGTTTGTTCTTCCTACCCTAGCATACTGCTGTCCCCTCTTTGGGCTGATGAACGCCTCTGATCGCAGTAAGATTGAAAAAGTTCAGAGGGTTTTTACTCGAAGGCTATTTTCTCTTCCTGGATCCAGTATCTCTATACGGATGGATGCCAGTTAGCAAACATTAAATTTATCTGGGTTATAAGACGCGAAGTTGGTCTCTGCTTCCTGTTTCGCATTAACTCTAGCCAAAATCTCCCACGAATTAACGCTCTTACTCCGGTAGATCTACCTTATGCCACTCATAATTTCTCCATGATAATTTCACCACCCCTTAGCTCCACAACTAACCGTTCTCAGTTTTTTTCCTCCAAATATGCTTTCATATGGAATAATCTTCCACTGGAAATTAGGTCGTCATCTACGTTGGCTATTTTCAAAACCAAATTACGCAAACATTTAACTTCGGAAGATATACAATCCTTATTGTCTGTGTCCTTCCCAAACTCGCAAATTTGGATTTTTGAAAGGGTCCTCCTGGTATTTGAGGCAGTTCCCTTGATATAATATCGGTTTCTAAAAATGTTTCCATTATCCTCTGCAGTGTCAATCTTCGCATTCCTTTTTTCGTCTCCTCCTTTTCAACAAGCATCGCTAACTCTTAACAACCTTGATACTCTCCTCCGATTTTGCAACCCTGAAGATGGTCTCCGGGATATGTTGATGATCGATACGGGTTCTGAACTTTCGCCTGTTTGTTGGTGGACTATGCAGTCAGCAAGGTTGCATCTCGGTGATGATCTCGTGACCTCTTCTTTTCCCTCTTCGTTTCGACCATGTTGTCTACGATGAGTTCCTCCTCTCTCACCCTCGTGGTGGTTATAAACAGTAGCTCTGACTTTTATATTATCTCTCAGCTGACAAGGAGCTTTCTGAACCCTCATACGTTGTCAGCAACATCACAATACTATCCCATGGCAATGTACCAATCTTATCAACTCTAGCTATTAATTTTTAGAGAAGCAGTTTTTTCTCCTATTTTGTTTAAATTGGCGGCTCGCCGAACTCTGCCCCAATTTAAAAGCAGGAGTTTTTTACTGCTTCTTTTCTAGTTCACCGTATATGTCAAAGATTGTTGACTATTGTTTTAAAAATGGCAAATCGTTGTGAATCGGATATGCCTACCATACAACTTATTTCTGCTGTTCATATGGCTTTCCACATAGTTCAGCAGTTATACACTTTGTATTTGTTTATACCACGATACTAAGTTTGTAATTATGGGGTACTCTGGGCTTTAAATATACCATTTTTTATTTATTTATTCAACCACTCTGTATAATCTCCTGAAAATCACTCAAAGCTGGTAAACTTCCTGATGCATGGAAGTTGGCAAAGATCTTACCCATCCGGAAGGGAGGGTTATGGCTATAAACCACCAACTGTCGTTCAGTCAGTTTGACATACATTTGCTGTAAGCTGATGGAAAAGATAAGTTACAGCACTGGATACATTACGCTGTAAGATCAACTCAGTTCAACATGGTTTCTGTGACATGACATCCTGTCCTACAAACCTTTTTACGTCACCAGAACATTGGCTAAAGGCCATGGAGGAAGGACTTCCATTAAATGATATTTCCTTCAATATCTGCAAGGCATTAGATTGCGTTCCACATAAGTGCCTCATTCAAAGGTTGAAAGACTTAGGGATAAAAGTAAATTTAATGAACTGGATTCAAGATTGCTTAACCGATCATAGACAATATTAACTGCTGTTGGCTACTTACAAAATTGGCACCTGTTAAATGAGGAGTCCCCCTAGGGCTAGTTCTTGGGTTGCTCAAGACAATTCTCTATGTAAACGACCCAGTTCGGGAGTCGAATAGGATATATCACTCTTCGCAGACGATCTTAACCTGTGGAGTGTGATAAAAGACGACAGAGACTGCCAGATACTACAAGAGGACACAGAGAAGCTGCAAGCATGGAGCAAGATCTGGTGCATTAAATTCAATTCCAAAATGTTTGTGACAATAATTCAGTATAATTCAGTATATATAAGGGAGATAGGCAGAGCCTTTGAAAACCCTATTTACAGATAGACGCTAGCAAAACAAGCAAATGTTACATGGCGATAGTCGTTTTAGTATATCAATCATTGCTGTCGACTAAATATATGTTCATCAAGTAAAAATGCATCAAGTCTTCTTTTAAACATTTCAACGCTTTCAGCCTGAACAACTGAGGCTGGCAGCTTGTTCCATTCGTCAATCACCCTTTGGGAAAAGAAGTTGGCCCGTACTTCAAGTTTGGCGTGATTTCTTTTCAGTTTGTATTGGTGACCTCGGAGACTTGTCATGTTTGCCAATTCAAAAAAGTTGGCCATCTGAAGAGCACAATCAACTCCTCTGACCAGTTTGAAGACTAAGATCATATCCCCTCTGTATTGCCTATAAGAGAGGAAAAATTTTAAGTCTTTCTAGGCGGCCCTCATAGGGGTAGGCATTCCAATCCGCTGACTAGTTTCGTTGCCCTCCGTTGAACTTTCTCCAGCAGAGCGTAGTCATGTTTCGTCCAAGGGCGCCACGCCTGAACGCAATATTCCAACACCGGCCGGATAAATGTTCCATAAACGCGCCCAAAAAAAGCTCTCCGTCAAAAATTAACGAAGGACCTCCTGATTGCGCCTAAGATACACATAGCTTTCTTTGCGATATTCGCACAGTGCGACGATGGTTTGAGAGTTGGTGTTATCCATATACCCAAGTCCTTTAGAATATTTACCTCCTGGAGTTGGTGACCACTGATGGAGTACTGGTATTTAAACTCAATCAGCCTTCTGGAACTAGACCGCAGTCGGATTATTTGGCATTTGTTAAGATTAAGGTTCAGCAGCCACTCATCACACCATGTTTGCAATCGATCTAAGTTTTGTTGTAATTTTCGCGCATCCTCCGGTTTTTCAATCGAGTTCCATAACTTCAAATCGTCAGCGAACATTACCTTCTCGCATGTCAGAAAATCCAGACAGTCGTTTACGTATATCAGAAACAAAATGGGACCCAGAACGCTGCCCTGTGGAACTCCACTGTGAACGGTTACCCAGTGAGACTTGGTGTCTCCGATACAAACACGCTGGCGCCTGTCTGTGAGAAAGTCGGCCAACCATTTGAGTAGGTTGCCAGTCACACCCATTTGACGGAGCTTAAAGATCAGACGTTTGTGTGGAACCCTGTCAAAGGCTTTGCTAAAGTCAATGTAGACCGCATCGACTGACAAACCCATTTCTAATGATTTTGTCCAACTTTCCATGGATGTGAGCAAGTTTGTGAGGCAGGATCGACCACTTCGAAATCCATGTTGATATGAACTTAGCAAGTTATTCTCTTCAAGATGCCTCATCAGTTCCGTTTTAATAATCTTCTCCATCATTTTGCAACAGATACTTGTGAGGCTGACTGGTCGGAAACTGTTTGGTGATGTCCTCTCTCCTTCTTTATAGATGGGGGTTATGTTGGCTATCTTCCACTCGGTAGGCAGAGCCCCCGCCTCCATCGAACTTTCAAATATCTTGGAGAGCGGAAGGGCCAGCGGTTCTGTGAGTTCATTGAGAACTTTTGCGGATATACCATCTGGGCCAGGTGATTTAGTGGGCTGTAGCTGTTTCAGAGTTTTTCTTACTGTGTCCATTGGGAACGACACCGTGCTTATTTTGTTTTGTAGATGTGGCAGTACTGTAGTATTCATCCTCGTCAAAAAAATGGTTCCTCGGTATACACGGACATAAAGAAATTGGATAAGAGGCAGGTCTTATCAGAGTTATCAATTAACCTGTTTCCCTGATTGTCTTTAAGACAAGGAATGCAGTCGCGATTTCGTTTTGCCTTATTAACGTAAGCATAAAACCTTTTCGAATTTCTTGGTATGTCTTTGACTATTTCTGACTCAAAGTTTGATCTTTCTTTTTCTCAGAAGATTCCGACACCGATTTCGCTGTTTCTTAAAAAGCGGAAAAAAATGTTCAGGTTGTTGATATCTGGCATATGTTCTCCACAGTCTTCTTTTTCTTCTTGAGATTCCTTTTTTTATTTCCGATGTCACCCACTCCGGGTCGGTAGACGCATGATCGCCTTTTAAGTGGGCAGAATTTCTCTACCAACTGCTGAATCAATTTACTTATGAAGAACCAGGCAGCATTTGGGTCAGGTACATGTGCAGGGGCTCCAGTCTATCCCATTCAGTAATTCTTTCATTTTGGGATAATCCCCTTTCCATACATTTTTCTGCCTAACTGTACGACGTTTTGGTACAGAAAAAAATGACTGTACTCCCAAGCAAGAACACAATGATCACTTCGTCCAAGCGGCACGTAAGAACTTAATGCAAGGATGCAATTGTCGTCTCTACTAATGATTAGATCCAAACAGCTTGACTGCTGCCCATTTCGGAACCGGGTCTTCATTGTGACATGTTGGGTAAGAAACTCCTCATTTACCAACTGAAGTAATTGCTGTTCGAATGAATTTTTCCGATCGCGAACAGTACATTGACACCCAATCGATATCGGGAGCGTTGAAATCTCAAGTATTAATAAATGTTTACTACGGCAGATTTGCTTTACCTCTGCGATGAGTGCTTCGTCCGTGTCCATTCGCTGACCTGGGGGTCGATATACCACGGCAATATGGAGGTCTGGTTGGTTTGGGACTTTCAGTTTACAACAAAGTATTTCGCAAGACGAGATCCTACTTGGCGAGGGCCCATCCGGAATAAAGTCAATGCCTTCTCGTATAAACATTGCGATTCCACCACCCCTACGTCCGTTTCTATCCATGCGGATAAGCTGAAAACCGTCTATTCGGACTTCGGTGTCTGCGATTTGTTCATTTAACCATGTTTCAGTTAGAGCTATGAAGTCAGGTTGTAAATGGTCCACGACCAGTTTAATTTCATCCATTTTGTTCAATAGACTCTGCACATTTGTGTACATCATTTTTAATCTTGTTTCCTTGCCTCGATTTCTGAAGATTTTTTTAGTTCTGTCTTCCACATGGAGATTTCTGCTGGATATTTCACAAGATATATCCAGTCTCCTGTCTGGGTTCAAATCTATAGGCATTTGGTAGGGCTTTTTACCGGCGTGGTTGCCGTCAATTTCACCGGATGTTCCCATAAAAACGAGCGCACCGTTTTGACTATTTTGTTGTCTACTATTTTTCAAGTTTTGTTCCCCCTCGTATTGACGTCTTTTTCAATTCTGCTACCAGTGTCCTCCTTTTCATCCGATCGGTGGGAGAGTAATCCGGCTGAAAAAAACTCCACGATGATTCTTTCGTAGTTGGGACTTTCGAGAGAGCAATAGATCTACCTGCTGTTTTACTCCCCAAAAACGACTTTTTAATGGTCTTGGTCGAACCTCATGCGTTTCATTTTGTAACGAGAGGTCCCAATAGAAAGATCTTTTGATGTCGACTGTCACACCAGTTTCTTGCGTATCATTCAATAAATTTTTGGAATGTCAGCAGATCCTGTTTTACCCTTTCTTTTGGCGTTTCCCCAGTAGCCTCGGAGACTCCCTGAACTACCAGACAACATGACCTGTCAGGAAAAAAACTCGTTTCTGCATCCTGCTTTCTTTTTAGTGATTGAAGGTTGAATCATACCCTTTGATACAGTCTTTAATACTGTGTTCAAATTTGTCTTCATCGGTGAGCCTGTTGGTTCATTTGCAGACATCTCTATGGACCTTTCAAACTGCGTGAGTTCTCCTGACAATGCGTTTGCACGAATAGCACCCGGGAAACCTGCATTTTTGGTTTATGGCATCCAGGTCTGTCGATAAGTCGTAGGCCACTTTTCCGCCATTACTTTGCTGGTTACCAGGCCCTGCTTCATTGTTGTTCGATGGACATGTAAAAAAGCATGCTGCTGTCGCTCGTCCGTGGCAGTAAAGAAACCTTACGATTACTGTTTTTTTGACTTTTCAGAGACCGTCGATCGCTGATTTACTTTTTGTGCAGTCGGATTCTATGTGCATTAGATTTCCCGAACCTGGGGAAACGCAAGACATAATTTCCTCCTCGCTTATTTTTCTTTCTGGTCATCTGTATTTCAACTGACTCAGAGGTTTGTTCTAATGACTTTGTTCTTTTTCTCTTTTTTTGTTGCGCTTAATGTTGTGCCTATTGACTTCTACCGTTTCCTTGTGATAATTATGTTCAAGCTTGCTGATGTTTTTCGGCTCATTCGCATCGTGTTTCGGCGAGTTAATTTTTATTATGTTTTATGAGGACTGATATTATTTCCGATAGGAGATCGAGGTCTCCTTCTAATCTCAAAACTCTGGTTGTGAGTCCTCGGCATCCATCACAGTGTGCCAGCCCTTCACTGTTTAGCTTAGTTTTGGTAATGTTCAGTAGTTTACTGCTTTCTTCATTATTGCTGCTTTGTGGTTCTTCTCGGTCTGCTGAGAGTGACTTGAGTATTTCTGGTAAGTTTTTGTCACATGAAATCGAAAACGGTTTTACAAAGATAGGAGAGATCATTATTTTTTTGTAGTGTATACTATTTGTTTTTTCTGCTGGTTTCCCGGGCGTGGCCGAGCGGTCAAGAACATCAGTAGCTAATCGAGAGGTTGGTGTTTCGAGTCCTGGCTGAAGCGGTGAATAATTTTTTCGCATGGTCGGGTCGTGAACATTTGCGTTTCCCATGCCAGCAAGATCTATACGAGGATGCATTAAGTTTTAACGAGCAGCTTAAATTATCAAGCGAATAGTTTACTGAGCCCAAAAGAAGTGCTTTTCCGAACCGAATTCACTATCGAATGTTACTACGAAGCAAAGAATGATGCAACCTTCGAAGTGATCCAATGACAACTTATTTCGTTTAGTCCTGACTTTGGGAACAGATTATTGGCCAAAAGTCAAAAGCTTGGAGACGAGCGAATTTCAAACGGAGGTCCAACGACGCCGCAATAGAAACAATATGAGCAATAAATGCGCCTATTCGTTCAAAACCACTTTAAAAAAACAATAAATGATAGGAAGAATATTCAGGAACGACTCAGCCGTTTGTAGAGGTCAAAGGTCCTGGATAACTTCAGATCTTCAAGGGGTTTTGCACTTTTGGTCCACTGAGCAGTTGACAGTATTTATTGGTGAAGAGGCTGTTTTAATCAAGTCGACGAAGGTGATAAACAAATTCCAATTTGATGTCGTTTTGTGAGGTAATTCGGCACAAGAAAATTTCCAGAAAATGCACTTGATATCTGCAAGACGAAGAACTAATGTACTGCCAAGAGAATATCTCTTCTCAACTCAACAATTTGAAACCGTACGGGGACCAAATGGCCTTGGCGCTTTAAGAATAGTCGACTTATGTGTCACCACTTAGTGTTCCAAAGCCGCAGCGAGGGCAGTGTCAACGATGAGGGTGATACGATGAACAATCGTACACTTAAATGCAGATATCTTCGGTAAGGTACATGGAATCTTTGTGCAACGGCACCTTAAATATGCGGTACAGGTTGGCGACGTTGACTTCACAAACATTTTGGTTTTCTTGAACTCATACAACGACGTGCTGCAAAGGCTCTCCCTGAAGTAGGAAGTTTTACGAACGAGCTGCGCCTGGCTTCCTGGAATCTCTTTCCTCTCTCCTATAGACATGACAGAGGTGGCCTTATAGCAACGTTCCAATTGCTAAATGGGCTTGATCTGAATTTCAACTAGGAAGATTTTTTGAAATGCTGCCAAAATTTTACTTCAGAAAACCTGATTTTCAGCTCAGAAAGGAAACGTGCCACACAAAGCAACGCTCCTTTATGACGCAGAGTCATTCGACAGTGGAATTCGTTTCCGACGTATGCTGTACATTCCCCTTATGTTAATGTGCCCAAGAAACGTCTAGATAATCACCGGTTTACGGTCAATCCGAACTTCCCACACCCCATCTAATGACTTACTGAGACAACCATGAGCAGAATGCCCTCTTTATAACACTAGATAGTTTTGTTTACATTCACTTTGTCTCTGACGACATTTTCATGGTATGAATGCAGTGAAAATGTTGTTCGCTGTTATTTCGGAAAAAACACAACTTTTTAACCTTTAAACTTCACAAAAAATTCTATACATTTACGATCTACAAAATTTTACAAGTATTTTTCATACAAACCTGCACGGTTTCAATTGATTTTTCAAGGGATTATTTAATTTACTCCAAATATACTGATTTATACCTACAGATAACACTAATATGCATTATTTCACATTATTTTCAATCCCTAAGGGTGCCCGGAATCCAAATACATTGTTAAAATCATATTTTTTTCATTGGCATATGTTACTGCCAATATAAAAGTAACGTGGTTCTTTTGAGTTTAACTTGTAAATACTGATTTTTATGGGTTTTCATTGACAATGACTATTACCCATAAATATACTAAATTATATTGAACTACGCACCATGTCATTCTACGGTCATCAGAGAGAAGCAGAGTGCAATGGTTTTGAAGCGCGGATTTCTTGGATTATGATATAGCCAGATTATTTATACCTCCGAGAGTGTGATTCCCGTATAAGTCCGGTTGGCTACTTCCTGCCTAGTATTACTGCTGTGTGAGGCGGATTTTAGATACATTGTTGTACTCAAGTGAGTAAAAATTGACTAGGGCCTATGTCCGTATTCGCCCGGAAGTACACACAGTCACAAATGAATTGCATCTTGATTTTGCGCACATAAACCGCATAGCTTATTAAATTTTTATTTCCGTCAGCCACCGAGACATTTTCAAATGAGGAAAAAATTCATAGCCTTCAGTTTATTGGGACAATGTTTTTTAAAACCGATATTAAATATACTGAGGTAATAGCTAAGACTCTCAGGAAAAACTTCGAAAGGGTATAGGGCAAGACATTTGGTCACGGAAAGTGTTTGCGTCAGAACCTAGGGGTATTTTTAAGCATATTTTCGTCGATGTCCAAGACTTCCTTAAGCTGAGAAAGGGCGTAAGCATCTGGTCATCTCTGTACAACGTCTGAACAAGTTGTATGCTGAACGTGAATGAGGCTCTTCTCATACACTGGGTCAAAAGCAGAGCTTTGTCTGTACATTTATACACTGCTAGTTTTTCATAATACTGCGCATATAGCCGTCATTTTGTTTTGGTGAACAGGCAACCGACTTAATTAAAATTTTCACGCAATGGACACAACTGTGACGTATCAAAGTTTGCACTTGAATTCATCTATCGATGTATTTGGGACATTTTTACACCGTATTTTTCCAAGAAAATAGCGTCAAATCTTCTTAACGGCACTATTATCAGTTTGCGTTTATAGCCTCTCTAATGGTGAAGTTCCTTCAACTTCTCAAGCACGTCTACTGGTATTTACGAGCCCAATATAATTTAACAATATTTAATGAAAGCTCTCGGGACTTCCATGCCTGAAATATACTCTTAATCAATGAGCAGCCACCATCCTTAAAATGCCGCATTTCTCACCTTATTATATCCACACGCTAGTACAATTTTACGTTGCTTCAGCAGGGGTATTTGAACTAACCAAAATATTAAGGGAACTTTGTTTTATTTTTAAATAATGAAAGTAAAGAGAGAGTCCTAAATTGTTATGTGCATATAGACCTGACCATCGAAGATGTATCATGTTACAGTTCAGCATACAACTGCATTGCTGATGACGTACCGGCGTTTACGAGATCTGCAGTGATGTGTACTGGAACTGAGTTTATTAAGCATTTAAATTGTAATCTAGTGTCATAATTACTTTCGGCTTGTCGTTTGCTTTCTTTTTCTACTCCATCCTGACATTCTTTATTTCTTTTAGCTTATCAAGATAACACTACATTGATGCTCAGGGTTTTAAAGCGCTGAGTTCGGATATTAACAGTTATTCATTTCGTAAGGTGCTTCCGCGCTTTCATATCATCTACGTAGTAAGTCCTAATACCGATTAGAATGTCCACCATTTTGCCGGAAATCAACTTTTACGACGAAATTGATGGATATGAGAGGACTGATTCTACGTCGTCGGATTCTGGAATTGCTTCGTGTGGAGAAACGCGTCCGCCCAGCATTGCGTCTACTTTTTCGCTAGAAAATGACCTTTGGTCCGCATGCTCAACGTTTGAAGACCCTATATATTTTGAACCTGGTTCGATGCTAATTCAGCAATCATTAGCGGGCATGTTGAACTCCGACATCAACATTGTAAAAACATCTTCAATGCGTCTTTTGTATTTATGCCGATCGGGATACACTGAATCTATTCTATCTGTCTATCCGGATATTTTGACGATCATTTCGTCCGTTTTTCAAAACATTGATGTCTCAAAAGATGTTGAACTGATGCACTACCTTAGCGGAATATTTTATTACTTAACTGAAACGGAAATGTCTTCGAACATAATGTCAACTCAGACGGGAATATTTGTAATTAAAAAGATGCTTTCTTTTACGTTAGAATCGGCTCTTTGCTACGCCACTTCGGGGCTTCATAACATGCTGAGTAATAAAACTCTTCGAGAAAAATTGCGAGTACCTCCCATTATATCTCAGCTTATCCATATACTGTGGACTTGTTATCTGTTTGACAAGTCCATAGAGCCAATCGTTTCTCCCAACATATTTATCGTATTTGCATCAGTTAGCTCGCTTTCAAAATTTCTTGCTGTTCTTTTCGATAGTTTATACCTAATTGCTCATCGAAATGAAACTGCAAAACGGCTTATTCACATCAAACAAGGAATCATTCCATTGCTTCATTTTATTCGAACATATTCTTATGAAAAATTACATTGGACATGTGCCCGTCTTCTTCGATGTTTATCTGCACACCCTCAGACGAAGGTCGATATCCTTACTCATGACTCGGAATTGTCTTTCTTTTCTGTTTTTGCTAATTCGTCTTCGCCTAAAATCACATTCATCGCCTATTGGATTTTGTGCAATCTCTCTGACAAATTGATGTCAGTTTCGTCTTCAAACCTAACTGGAATCCTTACTTCACTAACAATGAAGCTTCACGAACTTATGAACTTACTTTCGAAATCAAAGCAACTTAGTGCACTGACTATGGAATCTCTTGACAAATTCACAGTTATGCGTTGCATAGCAGGCACCCTCGCAAACTTTACCTGTCGAAACCCTTCCGCCAAATTGTATCTGGTTCAGGTATGTTCAGATTTTTAGTTTAAATGTTACATTTTAAATCTGTAGTAGATTGATGGGCACTGAAGAATGTCCATAGCATATTTTAATATAAATAAAAGGTTCACATAAATTCGATTTTATTTAGACCAATGAAGGTCCGGGGATTTTATGAAACCATATTTGGAGTGAATAAGATATCTTATTAGGTTAGGTTACTGGCTAATATTAGCCAGTAACCTATGAACTTCCTTAGTTCCTCTATACGTTTTTTTTGTATAATAGATTAGTGACTATGTGTACGCTTCTTGTTTATTCATTTTCGTTTTCATAGTCCATCTAAAAATTCAATTTATCAGCCATGAATTTTTATAATACAGTAAGTCCTATTATCATCTACCCCAATAAAATTGCTTTCAATTTAACTTTAAAGCTTTATTTTATACTGCAGCATGACGTAAAATTAACTTTGGACTAATATTTGTTCTTGAATTTTGTATTATTCAAACGAGTTAGTCTCTCTTATCCTTATTGAAAGATTATCAGAACCTCTAAGCCGTTCCTTGTATGAATGGTGTTTTGCTTCAACAATTTAAGGCCCAAAACACGTACAGTAGAATGGGCTGACTTAACCTGCCTGTAAATTATTCTGCATTTATTAAGAATTAAGTATTAAATGCGTGTTATTTACATCATGGTGCCTTTGAGGGTTTCATTTGTTAAACCTCGCCTTCCTTCCTTAACCTTAAAAAATTAAAATTTAATCATAATTTTAAACATCAGGTGTGTTCAGATCCTGCTGAAAATTTTACAAATGTATTGGAATCTGTTTCTGTTAAAAAAAAGAAATCAAAAGATATTACATTTTAGCGTTCTAATGGAGAGAATCATTTATACTTATTCGACTCTTTTCTCGAAAACAGTTGAGCTGTGGTGAGCTTTAAAGGAAGATTCGGATCACTACTTATGGCCCTAAAATATCCCATTTACAGAGAAAATCAGATACTTCATCTTCCCAAGAATCATAGGACACGGGAAATTGGCGTCCCTCACTCTCGAATTAGTCCTTTGAATTACTTGTTATGTTTAGTGCCGAGTTCCCTGCCATAACTTACGAACGTGACCGATATCATCCGCGCTGGGTATTTCCTTAATATATTTGGTCCACACTGACTTTGTACCTAGTACACTTACCCTCTTTGAACCCTTACTCCGTGGAATGAGTGCATATATATTTCACCACCAAATGCTCTTTCACTTAAAATGGCACAGCTGCCAAATTGGATGCTGTATAATATCGGCTTTAGCTAATCAAATGTGTATATAATTTTTTGAAAGAATGTACTGACTCTCGCATGCAGTATGAGTCTTTGGGATTATTTGTCGTATGACAGTTATCCATTTACTTGAACACTTATTTCTTATTTAGTACTCCGCTTCCGTTTTGTGATGTTTAGCTTCAAAATACATATTTTTGTTTATATATGGGTAAAATGAGCAAATACCGCTAACATTTTTCTTTAAAAACGGGATTATAGAAGCAAACATCATAAGTGTACTTTCTTACTTAGTATAAAATCCACTCATAAAAACACCAGAACGGTAAAAATATTGTCACATTTTTTAAATTGATTGCAATATTATAGTCTTATTCCTCTGCATGACGTGTTTACACGCGATTTCCATGACTGAAGTTGGAAACGCTGTGTTTTCTGGTTTCGAGTACTCCTGTAGAAACTTATTTTATTAAAAATAACTTGTGCCCTCATGCACAGGCTGATGCGTGCACAAACATCTTACTGTCTTTCCTTTTTTCCTACTGAATTTCATGGTATTTAACCCAGGTATATAATTGATCACACGTTCTAACAGTTGTTGCTTAGCTAGTATTTATAAATTGTGAGCTAAACAGCGGGGAGCGCTCATAAATCAATCGATTAGTTTCGGTATCAACTTCCGAGGTATGTGAAACTCTACCTCTTCAAGTTGACAGCCATCAATCTCAAAAGCGCCTTCCGGGCAAGGATGCAGCTTTAAGACACTTTAATCTTCCCAGAGTCTTTGGAAAAACTGACCGAGTTAGCGACTTAATTCACCCGTGACACCATAGACTGCAGATCAACAAAACTTGAAGCTAATAAGGTGATATCCTCGGCGTAGTCGAAATTATTCAGCCGGTGTATGAGTGCAAGCTCAACACCGACCTCTTCTTGTAGGGCCTTCCCAAGAATCTGGACAATGGCGTAGTTAAACATAACGGGCGACAGGATACAACCTTGTCGAACGCCAGACCGAATACCGGACGGTCACGAAATATTATTATGGACCAAAACTCACGCATTGATTGAGCTGTAATAGGCCTTGATCATGGCGATGATTTTCGGTGGTACATTATCGTGTGGCATTAGCCGTCATAAAGATTCATGATTAACTGAATCAAACGCGGCGACAAAGTCAACAAAGCAGACTACTTTTTTGTTGGTAATTTGTCGGAATTCAAGTATTTGCCTCAATGTGAATATCTGGTCCGCAAATTCACGCCTTACATGGAGTCCGTCTTGATTGCGCCCCTTCTTTGCATCATACACTGTCTGGAATCACCTGAGGAGGACAATAGCGAAGATCTTCGCAGCAACGTCGCTAAGACTTATGCCACAGTAGTTCGCACATCTCGTCTTACTTCCCTTCTTGTTGATAGGATGCCTAAGCCTCAGCCATCACGACGAACGTCGTCTCTCCACGCTTGTTCAGTCACTTCATGGAGCTAGGGTGCCAGTTTTTCGACACAAGACTTGTAGATTTCAGCGTGTATACTGTCCTCTCCAGGTGCCTTGTTGTTGCATAACCTATGTATGGCATTAGCGGGGTCAAACCAGGGTACGACAGGCGTTATTTGGGATGAGGTACCATAACAAATGCCGAACATGAGGGGGGTGTGCCGAACAAGGGCACGTGTATGTGCTGGCTCATGCCACACCCCGAGCACTCCATGGGATATGATTTATCTGTACCTGACCCCGCCTCTGGTTTTCTTGACTCTGTGAGTAAGGGAAGAGATAGTGCGGTAGATGTTGTTCAAGTCTTCTATAACTTAGAACTAATTTGCGCGCAAGTCATAGTCCCTGTACCATCCTTCTGTGGAGCATACGGTGGACATCATCGGATTACGACGGTTGAATTACCATATGCCATCGGCGACTTCTCCTGCAAAAAGGGGGGTCGCATGACCCTGCATAGACAGGAGAGGGAGGAGACTCCGCTACAGATGGGAACGAGTGGGTGGTGGGTCCTGTATCGAAGTGGAGAATGTGTCGAAGTGCTCACGTCAGCGCTCGACCTTAGTCTATTTCAGTAACAAAGCCGCCATTCGCGCCACGAACAGAGTCGCTCAGTGTAGAGGGCCTACCACTACCTTAGCGGATAGTTCAATAGAGTTTTCAAGTGCGCCAACGTTTGAGGCCTGCTCCATGGAGGTCACTATTTAAGCCCAATTTTCCTCCCTTCGCTATCCAATGTTGTCGTCATCTTTCGGGGTTAGCGGAAGGAAGCATTTTTGCGGGTCCTGGCTCGAGTCATCTGAGCGGACAACTGCAGGATTCTTCCGCTGATCCAGTGACTGTGGCGTCACTGGCCATATTCAACGATTTTCTCAGCTGCCCCATAGACTAATGTTTTCAATAATGACCACTCACTACTGCCTTCTCCGTCTGCTCAGGTCGTAAAACTGAACCGGATTTCTCTGTGCAGGACCTCATTAGGGCTGAGTTGTCGGATTTTGGCGAAATCGAGGCGTCTTGCACGTGGCATTTTGGGTGCAGATGAGAGGTGAACGTTCGAGCGCGCACAAACGAGAACATAGTCATACCCATGGGCGTTACCAATCTCGGCACCATATATCGATCTGCTATCATGAACCCAGCTGCGGAACCGTGAACTGACTAAGATGTAGCCGATCTGACTGGCCGTATGACCGTCGTTTGAATACCAGGTCAGCAGGGGTTTGTTGCGATGCTGGGAACACGTGTTGGTGGCAAACATTCAGTTCTGAGCAGCAAGTTTCATCGATATCTCACCATTGTAATATCGAGAAACAAGCATAAAACTACCAATAAAATAAGTTTTTGTGGATTCGCCACGTCCAGTCCGGCCATTCCAGTCCCCAGCAAAAATAAACGGACCGTGGCGTGGGAGTCTTTCAACTAACGCTTGCAGTTGCGAGTAAAATGTCTCTTTGTCGCGCTGTTCGGCAGCGGAAGTAGGTTCGTATATGGAGATGATATCGATTTTTGGTGAAGTGACCCTTCAGTCGCACGTAGGCCATCCGTTAATTGGCTGGTTCTTAAGCAAGTGGTGCATAGTTTGCTTGTTTCGAGAGGGCGATCGCCACACTATGTTTACCAGATGAGTAGCGAGGGCCACTGTGGTACAGGTTGACGTGTGAGTTAGCCCCCGGGATCCTTATTTCCAGTGCCTGGGTCAGGAATTCGGACTTCTGATAGGCAGCAGACATCTACGGTGTACTCATAAGGACTGCGCGCCGTCAGACATTGGGTACTAGGGGCCAGAAACGTTCGCACATTCCAGCATACAGTGCCATGGGTCCGATTCCAATTGAGTAGTCCAGCTCGCATACTATTCGCCCACACTACTGGACTAGGGTTGTGGAGTGCATCAGTTCCCGCGGACGCCTTAGCATAGATCTTAGTATCGCAATCGGACATATTTTCATGAGTTTTCTTGGGAATTTTGAGTACGGGCAGGTCCCCAACAGCCGCTCGGATTGTTCATTCGCGGTTGTCTCCTCTAACGCTTTGGCTCAAGAGCATACCCACAAGGCAGCGGAGGCAAGAGAACATATTTGATGGTGGTTCACGGTAGCCATGTCGCAGTGCCGTCGTCGGGCTTTGCGGCATTTATAAGGCTTTTGATGTGCCAGACCTCAGCCCATCGCACCCTGGTAGCTCGGTCGCTGCTTATTTCGCAGCTGGCCTTCACTGACGGCTGTTCCACTAGCCACCACATGTGGACGCACCGGGTAGCCAGTAGCTAGGCTAATGGGTACAACTGTCTGCTTAATTCCATCACTGTTCTCTCCGCATGTACTCATTTAACTTCTGCATTTATGCCTTATCCGACGGTTGCGGCATGTGAAATTTCTCCCTGATAGGACACGGGAATGGGAACCCCAACTACTGCAGGTGACCTTGAGCTAACCCCCAGAAAGGACTAGGGTTAGGTTCAGTGCAAGAGAATAGTTACCCTTCCTGATATTTAGCTCAGGGAAACCTGCATTATGAGGTGAGGGATTCGATTCCCGCGTATTTCCGTTTCCTGTTTTCCATCTCTCGAGGATCCCCACACCCAGTATCCTTTATTAACTTAAGATTAAAAATTTTATCGGGGAATTCAACTCGATCATTCGGGCTGATCTACCATCCCTATGTTACTATAGAAGCAATCTCGAGTATGGGACACCCAACCTAACTGGTGGATGTTAACATTGAAGTTAAAGACGCGATATCAATTTTCCGCAACATTCGTAGGCTTTTTCGATAGACAACCTCCTAGCTCTTGAGTACTTAATCATTATTAATGCAAATTTGGATTCATTTCGTTCGTGTGCAAATTTACTTCTGGCTATCCTGGCATGAGTGAATGTGACTGACGTATCTCGAGGCGTGGTGCCAGCGAAAATACGCATTTTCGGTGATGACCTACTCCTTCCAATTGGGCGAGTGCCGGCGACTGAGCCCATGGGTTAGATTTTAATGGCCAGTTTACATCACAACCACCGCGATGGCTTGCACAAATAAGCAACTGCCCCGTCATAGCCATTATCGTGTCGCTTTAACTGCCACATTCACTGCCGCTTTCGGCATTCTCCGAAAGATACATATCAGAGAGCCTTCAAAAAGCCGCTTTCACGCGCAGGCCTGAATAAGAATCGAGCATTTTTGTCGCTCCTCTGATGCGTATGTAGGATGTAGATGCAGACCTGTTATCTTTGTATGTAGGTAGGCCTACTTACATGCATGTGCTACGAAGCGCGTGTGCCTATTCTATCGTATAATTTTTCTTCTCATAACCCGAGGGCTTTTTTGTGCGCAATTTTCTTCCATGTGCAGTCATATTGGTGTTTGTTCATCGTTATCATACTAACAGTGACAGTTATTCTTCTCCTTCTCGTCCTCCTCCTCCACCACCACCATCGTCGTCATCATCACATACAGAAAATTAGAGGAAGTGAAGGAGCAGTAGAAGGAAGAAGATATAT
This sequence comes from Schistocephalus solidus, assembly GCA_017591395.1. NCBI lineage: Eukaryota > Metazoa > Platyhelminthes > Cestoda > Diphyllobothriidea > Diphyllobothriidae > Schistocephalus > Schistocephalus solidus. The sequence continues at coordinate 100,522 of WEDG01003756.1, read as the reverse complement.
TGGTCGCCTATGCCTGCTTATAATATCATACTCTTTATCAAGCTTTCGTAATGTAAATCGGGGCTGATGGGATCCCAAAGACGTACGTTTGTTTTTCTGCGATCTGTGGCTCTTTTAGTGGCCAATCGCTAGAGATGAGAGGATAGCAACAAAAGGTGCAGCATTTGGGAGACATCAGAACCAATCAACAGCCGCTGTTGCTATTCCAGGGAAAGTGCACATGGCAATGCCCGCAGGTGACAGCCCGACATGCCAACATATCGGCCTGTCTGGCAGAACCCTTGGGAATTCCTTATTCCACCGAAAACATGGATGATGTTGTTGCTGTTACAGTTTGAGACCTACTATATAAGGCTAGATAGGGCTCCAATTGAATAGAAGGTCTTCAGAATAAGCAATAAGCTAGGAGTTGTTGCATTCACGCCAGATATCAAAAAATTCAAGGGCTTAAGCAGAAAGTGCATAAACCACGTGGAGCAAAATGTGATTTCCGGTCAGTAACCATTAAAAACTAAGGCTGATCAAAGACCAAACGGCAAACGCTAGAGGCGTGGTCCGACAATGCAATTTTGGTCAACCGGCACACCATCGCCCACTCTGACCTATTATATATGAAGCCATTACTACCAGCGTGACCAAAATTGGATTGCTACGGTTAGCGGTCGACCAGCCCACCAGGCGCGGAGGCTAGACCAACCCTCTCAAAGTTCTTGACTAATGCAGTAGGAAATTCACTACTACCATTATCCGGCCAAACGGGCGGCAAATAGACCAAGCAATTACAAAACTCTTTGTGAACAAGGTCAGACAACTCGAAAATGCATGTATCAAATGCGACTTTTTGCGCAGCACAGGATTCGAAAATGAACAACAAACCGGCCCTTCGAAAGGATAGTTAGATGCAGAACTGTTTCATTTATCTCTGCCTACTTGACGTACCAGCTTAGGTCCCTGGCTATCCTTTGCTTGAAATTAAAGGACCTAAAATTTATTGAGGAAAAGTCTAGGATGTGTGTGTTGTTGTGTGTGCCTCCACACCTGGTATGTCTGACTCCCGAACTTCCCAACACCTCCCCCCTCATCTCAAAAGTCCTGCGGCGAGCGCGACAGCCATCCCATGGGCGGCCCAGGCTAACTCGCGTCGCACACCAACTAAAACAAAACCGTGACCCTTAGTGGAGTTAAACAACCGTCTGGGATGTCCAAGCTACCCTATTTGGGGACAGTACTGCTTGCCTCCTCGCGGAGGAAGGGACTAGAAACGGTGCCCTAAGCAAATTCTGGGTATCACGTCTTCCGCAGCCGGCCGCGGATCACAGATCGCAAAATACGCGGCCGTGAAATGCAAACAAAACAATACCCCGTCCCCATTCCCCGTGTCATACCCTCCGGGCTGCTCGGGTGAGTCCGCTTTGATGCTAAAGGAGGTGGGTGCCGGCTACACCTTCTGGAGCGGCCGGCCAAAGGCAGAGCGACGCGACGCTGGTGTTGCCTTTGCCATCCGGAATGACCTCATAGGATATCTGCCCTGTCTGCCGAAGGGTATCAATGATCGCCTGATGAGCCTCCGCCTGCCTCTTCGGGGACACCAGTTCGCCACCATCCTCAGTGCCTACGCTTCTCCAATGACCAGCTCGGATGCAGCGAAGGACAAATTATACGAGGATCTGCATGCCCTCCTGGTGACTGTGCCGAAGGCGGACTAGTTATTTGTCCTTGGTGACTTGAACGCCCGCGTCGGGAAGGACCACGCTGTCTGGCAGGAATGCTGGGTCCCCATGGTCTGGGTATCTGTAACGATAATGGTCTCCTTCTTCTGTTAACCCGTCTGGAACACCATTTCCTGCTGACCAATTCCTTCTTCCGCCTTCCGACGCGGGAAAAAGCAACGTGGATGCACCCTCGGTCGCGGTGCTGGCAGCTGCTGGACTATGTTCTCGTTCGGACGTGAGATCGCCAGGACTTGCTGGTGACCAAGGAGATACGCGATGCCAATGTTTGGATGAATCGCCGCCTCGCCATTTCCAAGATGAGGCTCCGACTTCAACCACGCTTAAGACCCCTATGTAAGCTACCGTTAGGTAAGTTAAATACCCTTTTGTTAAATTTGTTTGATCATTGTTTTGCGTTCAGCAACCAAATAACCCACAAACTGGAGGACCTGCATGCTCCAGATGATAACCCCACCGTGGAGACACGATGGTGTCAACTGTGAAATGTCATCCACTCCATCGTCCTCGAAGTCCTCGGACGCGCACGTCGTCAACGCCAGGACTGGTTTAATAACAATGACGCTGACATCAGCAACTTACTCGCGGAGAAGAATGGACTACACAAAGCCTACATGGAGCTTCGGACTGACGCCACCAAAGTAGCCTTCTTCGAATGCCGGCGCCTTGTACAGCCAAGGCTGCGAGAGATGCAGGATGCCTGGATGATCCATAAGACTGAGGAAATCCGGGGGTATGCGGACCGCAATGAAATGAAAAACTTTTTCAAAGCCATCAAGGCCATCTACGGCCCGTGTATCAAGGGGTCCGCACCGCTGCTCAGCTCTGACGGCACAACACTACTGATAGAGAAATCGCAAATTCTGAAGCGCTGGGCCGAGCACTTCAGAAATGTCCTTAATTGCTCATCAGCCATCTCCGATGCTGTCATTGACCGGCTCCCTCAAGTGGACGCGAACAATGACGGGGATCTGCCGCCTTCCCTACCAGAAACCATCCGGGCTGTGCAGCAGATGTCCAGCGGTAAAGCACCGGGATCCGGCGCAATCCCAGCGGAAGTCTACAAGCACGGCAAGCCCCGGCTGATGGCAGAACTCAAAACACTCTTCCAGGAGATGTGGCGCCAAGGGCAAGTTCCTCAGGATTTCAAAGACGCGACCATCGTCCATCTCTACAAACGGAAGGGGAACCGGCAACTCTGTGATAATCACAGAGGCAGCTCGTTGCTCAGCAACGACGGGAAGATCCTCGCCCGTGTCCTTCTCAATCGTCTGAACGGTCACCTCGAGCAGGGCCTGCTCCCGGAAAGCCAATGTGGCTTCCGCCGACACCGCGGCACAACCGATATGATCTTTGCCGCCCGCCAGCTACAAGATAAGTGCCAGGAGATGCGAATTCACCTATACACTACCTTCGTGGATCTAACGAAAGCCTTTGACACGGTGAATCGCGACGGACTGTGGAAAATTATGCAGAAATTCAGCTGTCCTGAGCGGTTCACGCACATGGTGCGTCAGCTTCATGACGGGATGATGGCGCGCGTGACTGCCAACGGGACGGTATCCAAGCCTTCGCAGTGACCAACAGAGTGAAGCAGGGCTGCGTATTTGCTCCCAACCTGTTCAGTCTCATGTTCTCGGCTATGCTGATGCAAAGGAACATGGACCTCTGCGCCACAGGCTGCGCCGATTTTAAATTATCAATCAGTACAGCCAAAACGGTTGTCATGCGCCAGCCGCCACCCAGCGCGAAATACAATGCTCCTCGAATCAATGTCAACGGTGCACAACTCAAAAACGTGGAAACCTTCGCTTATCTAGGAAGCACGATGTCGCGCAACACGAGAATCGATGACGAGGTTGCCCAACGGATCTCCAAAGCTAGTCAGGCCTTGGGCCGGCTGCAGGCCTTCGTGTGGAATTGCCACGGTATTCACCTGAACACCAAACTGAAGATGTACAAGGCCGTCGTCTTGACGACACTCCTTTACGGAGCGGAGACCTGGACCGTCTACTCGAAGCAAGCCAGGAAGCTGAATCACTTCCATCTCAGCTGCCTCCGCATAATACTGAAGCTGAGCTTGCAAGACAGGATCCTGGACATGGAATTCCTGGAGCGGACCGGAATCCTCAGCATCCTTGCCATGCTGAGGCAAGTGCAACTGCGATGGAGCGGCCACCTGGTAAGAATGGACGACGAGCGACTTCCCAAACGAATTTTCTACGGAGATGTTGCTACGGGTGCTCGCCGACAGGGAGGTCAAAAACGACGCTACAAGGACACTTTGAAGAAATGCTGAAGCAACTGCAAACCAACCCGGCGACCTGGGAGGACCTCGCCCAGGATAGACCGGCAGGGAGAAGATCCGTGAAGACGGGTTCAGCAATCAATGGGGGCAACCGGATCGCAGCCGCCAAGGCCAAAAGAGCGGCACGAAAGTCACCAGCGCCCCGGACCAACACCGCCAATGCGCAGGCCCTGTCAATATGCGCACGCTGTCAACGCATCTTCCATGCGCGAATCGGCTTAGTTGGACATCTTCGGACGCAATGCACCAACAATCCGACAATTCCAACTTCCACGTCAAATTATACCAACCCTCCTTCAGACTCCCCACCCTCACTCCTGGCATCAATTCCATTACTCCAACCATCATAGAGACCACATCCCAATACTCATCGTCTGTTACCCCCACCACCGCAACCACCATCACCATCAGCGATGGGGACTCTCTCCTAAACTGTCCTCAATGCGACCGCACATTTAACTCACGCATCGGCCTGGTAGGTGACTTGTGACTCCATCGTACATAGAGTGGTGAACCAGTGCCTGGAGCACCAACACACAGCAGAGATCACCGCCTCCACTGCCCTCACTGTTCTCGCGCATTCACTCCTCGCATGGGCCTATTCGGTCACATGCGCATCCATGACAGCGAAATTCACCGCAATGCCGACAACACTGATACATCATGCCCACCCTCCGCTTCTGCCATTCTTACCGCCACTGCCACCCCCAATACCATGCATGACATCCCCCCAGCCTCTACCGATTTCTCCTGCCCACAATGCGCCCGCAACTTCAACTCACGCATTGGTATAGTCAGTCCCCTGCGAATCCATCGCACGGAGGCTGGTAAATCAGTGCCTGGGACTCCGACATGCAGTCACCGCGCCCGCCTCCACTGCCCTCACTGCTCCCGCACATTTACAAACTGCATGGGCCTATTGGGACACATGCGCCTCCACGACAACCTGTGCTAAACCACCGGAGGCTAAGCCACATCAGGCACACCATCTACACTAATACATAGACAACACCCGCACAATCATCATAATGTACCTGATAAAATCACGGTGTCCTAGAAACCGTGGCTTGGAAGGCTGTCAATCTGACGCTTACACCAGACCACGCCGTCGGCCCAGTGTATGTGCTGTGTGTGTCGAGTGGCTGACCAGTGGACTGGGAGTCAGACGGCGATGTCTCCTCCATATCACATGAATAAGTAAATCCTGGTGTGTGCGTTATGGGGGCCAGGTCGGGCTGTGGCGCCCGAAGACGGGTACGCCGACCCGTCAGCCAATGCGCCCACTCCCACCTCAGACATCTGACTGGCTCGGATGGTGGTCTGATTGTGGGGGTGGGAGAGAGAGTGAGGTCAACAGCTCAGCGCATTTTCCTCACTATAAACAAGCTTACGCGCTTGAAACTATCACGGTGCGCTAAAGTCGTGGCTTGGAAGGTTGCCAATTGACGTGATAACTCGGACCGCGTGGTCAGCCCAATGTGTGTTTTGTGTGGAGTGGCAGACTGGCGGACTGAGAGTCAGGCTGCAATGGCTCCTTCTTAATGGTGGTACACCCATGGGCGGCTCCGGCCGCGCTAGCCACCTGCGCCCTCTCCCACCTCCGGTCTTCTTGACTCTGTCTTGACACCGGGCTCAGGTGGAGGAGGAGGAGAGAGTGTGGTAGCTGCTGCGCAAGGCTACTATCACTTAGAACTAATTCACGCGCAAATCACCGTCCCTGCACCACCTTGTGTGGAGCATACGGTGGACCTCGTCGAAATCGACGGTCGAACTGTCACGTGATCTGAGCTTGAGAATATCGCGGGGCGATAAGTGCCGTGAGTTGGAAGGTTGCAAACTTACAATTACACTCAGACCTCGCAGTCAGTCCAATGTGTGTTGTGTTGAGTGGCTGACCAGTGGACTGGGAGTCAGGCTCCAGTAGCTCCTTCTTAACGTAACCTCTGGCTATCTCACACAGGTGATATGTGAGCTTTTTAACCCCCTGTTGTGTGAAATCGTGGTGCTTATGTTCGGGTGTCAGATCGTGTACATAATACGAGAAGACGAGGTCACCAGCAGCTGCGCCCACTTCCGCATCAGACAGCTGACCAGCTCGGACAGTTGTCTGATTGTTTGCGTGGGGAAAGTGTGAGGTCGACGGCTCAGCGCATTTTCCTCATTATAAACAATATGACGCGCTTGAACCTATCACGGTGCGCTAAAAGCGGTGTTTTGGAAGGCTGCCAGCCGATGGGATAATTCGAACCGCGTGGTCAGCCCAGTATGTGCTTTGTGTGGATTAGCTGACTGGCGGATTGAGTGTTAGGCTGCAATGGCTCCATCTTAATGTGGCCTTTATGGCACTCCCACTCCGTGGGATCCGGGCAAAGTGTGGGATACGCCCAGGGGCGGCTCTGGCTGCTCCAGCCACCTGCGTCCTCTTTCGCCTCCGGTCTTCCTAACTCTTTTATGACACCGGACTCAGGTGGGGGAAGAGGAGAGAGTGCGGTAGATGCATCGCAACTCTACTATCACTGTCCCTGAACCTCCATGGTTTGGAGCATACGGTGGACATAGTCGAACTACGACGATCGAACTGTCATGTGTGCGTGTTTGTAGCCATGGTTGAGTTGGCATTTAAAGTTTTCTCGGTAAATATTTGCGGCGCGAATTGATGTGTTTGTAAACCGAAGTGGTATCGAACTGTTAAATGCCGACTTATCTACTGTTGGTCAGAAGGACCGTCTAATAAATCTCATACGGATAGCTCTGCCGGGCAACTCTTTTCGTTGTTAGGGTCTGCTTATTATGGTAATCTCTTTACAGTATTTGAATAGCATACTACTGATGCAACAAGTTTCTGAAGGAATAATACTAACCACCTCAACGAAGCCGGTATCAGTGTGGGATTTCCTTTGAGTTAACAACGGTTTGCTTTGCTCGAAGTCAACATCCTCTTTATCCCAAAATATTATCTTTATTTGATTTTTTCATGCTAATGGTACGGTAGAAGTTATCTTTTTCTTTAACGTTTTAACGTTCAGCGTAAATGGCTTATCTTGCAAACTGATGCTAGCCCATCTTAATTTTTTTTAAATGAAACTCCTCTTGCTTTATACTGTAGTCAATTTTCTGTTTTATTTTGAGCCAGTATTGGCTTGTACGCTATTTGAACACATCTAAACCTTTTCCCTACTCAGCCAACTTATCTAATTTGAATAATTTTTCACATTTGCGCATCATTTTTGTGCGACGTAAAATGTCCACATCTGTATGATGACGTTTAGTGATCGCTGGACGCCTAAGAAGGTAAGCCTTGCGCCAGAAGTTGGCAGTTAACAACTCAACCTCCTATTTGCTGAATGGAATGAATTGGCCACAGGTTTTCAGAATAGCGGCATCTAGTCCGAAAAAAGCACATCTGGCTAGTCAGCTAAGGTGGACTGCAAAATTCGATTTCGCCTTTGTCTTGCACAAATAAATCAGTATCTACAGAAGAGGAGTTGCTAAATGCTTACTTTTAACTAAGTGTTTTTTTAGCAGGCAACCACAAGCGTCTCAGGAAATTTCGAACTGCCCGCTAAAATGACCCTCTTTGTTGACTTTGCAGAGCGGACTGGTCTCCGTACTCACTCGCCTACTGGTGTCAATTCTTCAAAGTGGACCACCTGGTTTATTATGCTGTCCAGTGTACCTTGGACATCCTCTTGAAACCTTGCAATTTCAGTCGAACCGGAGCCAAATTAATGTGAAGAATTCTTCTACCCCTTTCGACCATGCAGCTCCGACTCCATCGGAACTGGAGCTTCCAACGTCGATTGTGCAAGATATAGGTGACTACCAACGAGCACCGCCGCTCTCTATACCCCTCATCACGCCCATTCCATCCTTGATCTCCTGTTCCTGTGGCCAACGTTCTCTCTCAATGCCCCATTTACAGACCGTCATGGAGTTGGTGGAGGCTGCACTGCGTTGTCTCACCCATCTCTCTTCTGCGCACAGCGTGGCCGCTGATGTCACTAACTGCCTCTTAAGCTGCCCAGACTTCCTCACCACCCTGTGTGGCGCGGGCACCAGCTGGATGTTGGAAGTGTTACAGTTAATAGCCGGTTTGAGGGCGCCACCTCAGGACAGACTAGAACACCGAACCAGCTTGTGCACTTTAAAGGAACACGTCTTCATGCGCCCCAACCAGTCAACCTGCGGGTTCGAGGTTTCAAACTCTCTTCAGCTGGCTAAGATGTGGCTCTCACTGACAAGGATTCTCCTGACCGAGATAACGTCATTGGAATACTCAACATGTAATTCTGAAGAGCCCGATAAACCCGTTTCCACTCAGGGTGAAGAGGTCAGTAGAAGCCCATTGATTGGCGGTTGCGACCGGCTGTACACTGAGCAGGCAATGAATGTTCAAGTTCTTCGTGAAAGTGTTGCAAGTTTGGGACCGAAACTCCGCGATATTCTGCACACCGTAAGTATTGGCAATTTTGTTTGAGATTTTATAAAATTCCTGCTCGCCCGATCGCATTGAAATTTTTATCCCTTGTATCCACGAGGTTGTACCTACATTGAGGCGGGGTGTAGGTGCTGCAGCCCAGAGGCAGAGAGGCTGGACCACACTTAGCCTAGGGAATTTTAAGGTGACAAATAGAACATTCAAGGAGCGTCAATGAGACACAGTTATGTTTGTCTTAGCACGTGCGCAGACACACGCGCACCACGTCCTCTCCTCCCTTTCCAGGTTGCCCTTTTAGTCACCCCTGACGGCCTGGCGTGTGCGACGCCGTCAAACTAGGATTCCGATACCATGACGGTCGTGAGATCAAGGATCTAACATGCGATGACAGGTGGGGTGATTTAATTTCCCCTCTCTCCCTCGGCCGCCGCACACGACTCTCTCTTTCGCTCTCAAGCCTCTACCTCTGGTCTGCCTGTCACAATGAGCAGGGGCTGTTAGCACAGCTGTTGTCGTAGGCCCTCGATACGACGGAAGTTGCAGTACACGCGAACAATTGAGGAACCTGCTCTCGCCTTAACATGTTACCTCGTGTTGCCCCCTCTCCCGCCTGGCTTTTTTAAAGGCGAAGTGCTCTCCGCAAATCCGGCTCACGATTCATTCGCATTTACTCCGGCACTCAGCCTCTACGTAGGTCACTCATACTCACCGTTATTCCGCTCTGTACTGTGTGCATAGGCATGTGATGCGGTTTCCTTGGCATCGATCCGGCTATTGCACTCAGCCATGCATAGTGAAATCCTCCATTAAGTGCGTCGGCTTTGTGAAAAGTGAAAACTGACTCGTGCCGTAGAAGGAACCTCGCTTAGACACCACGGGCTAAAATAGTGTTTAAGCCTACAGGGAAAGCTTGTTCACCTTGAAGAGATACCTAGGAGGAGAAAAGGAAGAAAGTCTGAAAAATACCGGATATGTGTGCTGACAAACTTTCGCAAAGTGTCATTGAGAGCCCCGGGAAAGACAAGCATCGATCGCCTCTAGTAAGCAGTTGAATCCATCAACCCTGTTGGCTACTGTAGCATTGGGATGACTGCATCTTATCCTTGTTTTGGCTAGCATCCCCCGTGTTCACGTTAGAGTGCTTGAAAACTGAACTATTGGTCTAGGAAGTTCAAAATGCAATCAAAACTAATTATGTAACGGCACTGAACAATTTAAACTCTATCTTCCTACCACAACTAGGAGCCGATCCGTCTCTGTAGTTGTGTTCAATGAAGAGGGTTAGCAGAGGTGCTCTAACCCCCTACTCTTCCTGCATAGTCGTGAGAGATAGTAGGATTTACAATTCATTACAATTATCCTTCCAAATGAAAAGCTGAAATCCATTTGATGCATCTGGCATTAACTACTACATTATAGCGACAGGGAACAGAGCAGAAGTGATTGATGTCTGTTTACTTAGGCAGCCTCCGACACCTCTACATCGCTGGTCCTGGATTTATTGCGACAAAGACGAAATTTGTAAGATTCCCAGGACGCATATGAAGCCGGAAAATGTTTGACAGCTACCGGTGGGTCACGGAGAAAATGGTCACCTGAATACTACTGACAAGTCTGAATCTGCGCATGCAGCAAGCATTTCTTCTGAGAGGGCAATAGTGATTCCGAAAAACCGCAGATCCACCAACATGATGTTCGCAGCCAAGGAATGAGGATCAGCATCCATATTACCCTCGCAGATCTCCTCCAACCCTTCGAAACGGTAAACCGAGATGGTTTCCAGAAAGGAGTGAGAAGCTTTGAATGGCCCGAATAGTTCGTGATTATGGTCAAGCAGCTGCACGATGAATTTATCGGACACATGATGGACAAAGGGTCACATCACAGTCTTCAAACGTTCCAACCCTTCTCAGCCCCATGATCTCCGCAATGCATACGAACGTGTACTTACAGGATGAGCCAGAAAATTAAGTTAACTACTAACTGAAGAAAAAAAATGGACACCCGCCGTAAATAGGCTATCAAAAGCCCAGGATACATGATCCCCTGGTTGTCGATGGCTGCATTGATCGCCACGACTGAATTGAGAATTTGGTGAAGTCCCGCCCTATTCACTTCCGAATAGCGCCAACTTCGGTTTAGCCAGAAACACGTTGAAAACAGTTATCGTATGCGAACCATCACCGGCTGTTGAATACACCGAATTAGCTCTAACTGTCAGTGGAAATGACCCCATAGCAGCAAGCCCATTGTCCTGCCTGTGTGGGCCATAAAAAGGGACGGCTAGAGTGCAGTTGAGATCTCCAAAGCCGGCCCGAGGGACCGCTGACTGGTTGCGACACCTAGTGCGAATCCCCGTGGCATCCCTTTCAGCACGAAACTTTAGACGTGCAGAACTGTTCTCCTGAACATGCTCTGCCGTGCAATGGACGTTGACCCTTTCGACTGTCAAACTTTCGGGTCCACGTTTGAGCCACAGGCAGGCAGGGCTGTTGTGTTGGATAGAAAACGTGAAGCGATGGACCGATGTCATGCGCTTTACAGACTGCACTTAGTTTACTTACATCCTTCCATTTTACCTTACATGTGTGTGGCAGGCATCGAGGGGGTCTCTCGTGCCATACCAGCGCTACGTCCAATCGTTTTCGCCGTCGACTTTAGTCGGAAACAGTGGACGTGGCCTCGCAGAGGCCAGCGTATCCCGGAGACCTTCTAGTCTGACTCTCACTATCCTATATAATCCGGTGTCAGCCTTGCAGACCATGACGTTTATCATGTCGCAATTATTGCAGTTCAATACCCTTAAGTCTTGGTAAGTGAAAGGTGGGCTAATGCCTGTGAACCCCCTATTGATTACAATAATGTTCGCGTTGGAATTATTATCGCAAGGAGTATGCTAGGGTTCCATGAGAAGGGGTTCCGTAATCTCGACCTTGCTTTCACATGTGCCAGTGTCTCGTCCGAGTCCATGCGCACTTCTCGGTGCGTAACAAAAGCCTCCGTCTAACGCGCGCTATACGTGTTAACGAACATACCTTAGCACTGATGCAGATTCAGCGAGTCTGACCAACTCATGCCGTTAGTCATTGTAGCCTCCGTTATCGACCGACGAAGCGCGGCATGACCACCGCCTACTTATCAAGGATTCGCTTTCTTGCTTTACGAAATAATCCTCCGTACAACTGTGTGAGATTTGACATCGAACCAGGCCAATGTTCCCGTCAGCTATCTCTGTTTGCTGCGCACATACTTTGTACGCATATTCACGCTGGCCGTCCTTTACCCCTGCATAGGACTGGTCTACAGCTGTTTCCAGAATGTAGACCATTCGGTTCCGAGTTCGGCGCGTTTTTCAGTGTGGCTGTCACCACTGGAGACCTTGGTGGTATGCATACACAGGTGTGTGTTTTGTTTCGGTGTCGTGTGGCATTCAGATATAACCATGTAGCTTTCGCGTTTGTCCCCCGGCCCCCTCGTATCCTACTGAGGAATGTCCTGATATGCTGGGTCACGGTCATTATACGCACACAGGCCACTGCATGTGGATTAGCTCGTCCTCCACGAATGGCAACAATGTCTGGGCATGTTGATCAGCCTGATTCCTATGTCTCCTTTCCCTCCTCCTCTTATGCTTTAGTAAGTGTGTGGGGGCACATCCAATCCGTGGGGCACCGGATTGACGTAATCCTTGGCGACAGATAGATTGTCGTTTGGACACATGCACCTGATTGCTGAGCTGCACATTTTCACAGCTCGTTTGTTCTGTTTACCCTCAGTTTCACTCGAGTGACATATTAACCTTCGATTTAATTACAAGGACGAGGAGTAATCCGAAATACTTGGCCTGACAGGATCACTTGACACAGAAACGGATGGACAGAAAGATATTGCGAGACCATAGTGGTCATATTGAATGTGAGACTGTAATGTCCAGGATAAAACAGCCTGTGTTGAATATAAGCATTAAAAAGGCGATCTGACTGGGGTCATGTATTGTTGTCATTCAGCGATACTTCGAGACCAGGCCGGAAGGACCTGGAGCATAAAAATTCCATGATGGGGGTTCTATACGGGGACTCCACCAGGATCGTCTCTGTTCCTTCCTGTTGTCAGGATACATTGGCAGGCCCCCTTCCGTGTGGGGTCCGGTCGCAGCCGATAATGTAACTCAGTGGTAGAGGTTTTTATTTCTTAGCCAAGAAACCCAAGACGCCGGCATTCTCCTGGCTTGGAGTTGGGGTCCGGCTGGCTGACTGGCGAAAAATAATCCAAGAATGGACACTGAATCATTAGTTAGCTTTGTCGCTTATAAATCTGCATTACTGTCTGCTAGTTATCACTCGGCCGCCTGTGCGGGCTCTAGACCGGAGCTGTAAGACAAAACGGAATCCTCCGTCGTCCACGCATAATCCGGAGAGATTGATGAAGGCCAGTTTCATGAAACATCCGAGTTATTATAAATCAGCGTTGTGAATTCTGGGCCTCAGAGGCCAAACGTGCGGTTTGTATTATCTAGGTTCACCCCGTAACTCAAGTCCACGTTATACCTTTTGGAACCACCATAAAGCCAGGTAACAAGCGACGGGTGTCATAGGAAAAGTGTGACTCGAACTGCAGTACATCTGCATCATCTGGCCCAATGTGAAAGGACGAATTTTTGAGCATGCAATGCGGAACTCGTCACTGCACCGACTGACTTATGAACTAACCTTCCCATCCACTTATTCAATTATAATTTCACGATGACTGAGGCACGTTTAACTCTTCTCTCTGGCTTCAGTTCATGGCTTGGCGTTTGTAAGTAGGCCGTCAGTGTTACCGGACCGATTGACAGCGTAAATACGACGTTCAGATGACCAGCTCAGCTTTAAGTGATCAGACTGAAATATGATCGTTTTCCATCTTCCTTTGAGCAAATGTTCGTAAATAATTTCATGTGATAGGGGTTTCCTAGGACTTTAAGCATTTAGGCTTGCGTTTGACAGAATAGTACTATCTGAACCCGTAACTAATGTATTTTCCTAGAGCATAGGGCACTCGATGTGAACTCTCATACATCTGGTGATTACTCAGCGCAAATCCTCGTCATGACTGGCCAAATATGTGCACGATACCAGCTTGTAGATTTGCACACATTAGGCAATCTATACACCTACTGAAGCAGATAGATGGTGAAGATCGTTCCTCGTTGCACACCCATTTTGCTCTTCAAAATTAATTGCATTCAACGATCAATTGGCGACGCAAAAAATTTTTCTGTATTTATTCAGGATGAGACTTGCCATTCGGCCTACAGTCCTGGTTGTCGACTTGACGGTGTCCGTTGTGTCAGCTGTTAGCAATGTCCACTGCCCTAATCGGATACCGCTAGCGTTCCACCGCTTACGGTTCCAAACGCACGTTTGTCGTGCACCTGATCCGTGGACTGATGATCACAGCGATCACAGCACTACTGGCGGCGGCGGCGGCGGTAGCGGTGTTTTTATGCGTTCTTTTGAAGCGGCCCGCAACGGCGGCTTCAACGCACACGCTCCGCTCCTCCCCACCGCCGCTTGGAAGTGACGAGTTGACTCTTTCGGCGAACCTGTGTGCCTCATTTTATTTGCTGTGACCGGCGTTGCTCTATGCACCCCTTGTACGCAGCTCGTTACAGTTACCGCTTGAGCGGCGCGTCCTCCAACATGTCCTCTATTTTAAGCACACATTTGGAGCCCTGATTGGACTTGATGGAAACCTCCACCTCTATGACACCAACAACGTTAATTTACGCTGCGTCATTTGGACCCAGACAGTGCGCTGATGGTGACCATGTGGAACCCCATGCATACCCCCAGACGCTTCATTTTGTCCGCTGATTTAGCACTCTGACAACATGCCTTTCTCGAGGCGCCCCCACTCCTCCCTCCCATGTTTATTTATATTGTACCAGTTCCCGGATCAGCACTTTGATCTTCACCTTCGGTTGGCTATGAAAAAAGCAGACGTATGTAAACACCATTATAGACATGCATTTGATAGCGGTTTTTAAAGCGTATGAACAAGGGGACAGTTTACGCTCATCATAGTTATGAAACTACCGCTTCGTGAAATGCGGCCAGAGAGAGCGGACTTAGCATAGCTCATAAATTGCATAGGAGTGTATAAACTTGCAACGAAAGCTTTAAACCGCACAGTTCCCGGAAAGATAAAAGAAAAATATTTGTGAACTGGGAGATTTTTTCAATCCAACTCACTCAGACTTGTTGCACGCTGCAGTGTAGATGTCAAGTCTAGCGCAGGGATAACTTCATTAACACCAGCATCGGACTGTGGTTTTTGGTCGAGTTGGAACAATGACAAGTGTTACTAGCATGGGGTGACAGCGCTTGGCTAAATCTTGTCATCTTTCTATCTTCGAAGTAGCAGTGAATCTGGTGGAAAGTATTTACGCACACTATTTTACCACCTTTCGTTTTAGGAATGCATATCTCTTTGGAAGCACCTTGGGACTCTTTGTAAATAGTCTAAAATCTCCCCTTTCTTTGCTTTCCCCGAGTATAAAGGTGGCGTTGTAATATCTACTTAGGCTATTCCCAATGCCTCGCCCGAACTGAGCACACACTCTCCTTCTGGTTATTTAATCAAAATATATTTCTACGGTGTTGCAGAGTAAAACTTTCAATCCTTGTCCATCTATGGTTCACTCTCTGCCTCCCCAGTGGAGGGCATTTAGCCATCCATCATTTGATTTGATTGGGTGCGATAAGCGACCAGGATGATTGTTCTTTGCCCCCCACCTTCACTATCGGCCTTATATATTTCAAGCCACTTCCGTACATACTGTGATTGTTTTTAGCTGATGTAACAGCCCTCTACCTCTGGCTTTTAAATGTTTTGTTGCGTCCATTTGCTTATCTACCGCTGTTCCATTGTCGATTTTGTTGCTGCTAATGGCATTACTACGCGTGTTTTCCTTTAACTCGTGGCCGAGTGGACCGAAGCACACGCGTGTACTTATCGTCCTCCCGCAAAAATTTAGATTTATAGAGAGAGCTGACTATTTGCACACAGTCTAGACATTTCGTCAGACGACTCCGTAAAAAGAGTGAGCAAGCGGGTACCACAGTTATGACACGCGTAGGACGAGTATTTGTTCAGCATTAGCACACTCATACGGCAGGCAAAGTTCCCACGCAATCGAGAACACGCTCAAACCAGCTGGTTTTGAGTATATCCAACAGGAAGCCTAAAAGGAGGAAATCAACGGAACTTGACCACCAAGGCATTTAAGTCCGGCGAATAAGAATAACCTCACTCAGGACCACATGCATATATGCTCGCAATACCGTGCTGGAGAGGTAGAGTCAACGATAGAGGACACACGTCATTTCCAATATCTTTTCTGACCATTAACCTCAATACCTGGACTGATGTAACTTTTACCAGAATTTACTTATTGAAAGGGAGCTTTACACAGCATAAACTTCCCTTTATCCTCCCATTTTCCACATGATCAACTCTAGCACTGCAATTGAGTCAGTACTTTTGACTAGGACGATTCGCTGACTCGGATCTCAGGTTCACCTGTTTCCTTTAATCTTTCAGTGTTGGTGGTGTCATTGGGGTATTATTAGATTCTAACTGCGCATTTTCCTCACTATAAACAATCTGACGTGCTTGAAACTATAACGGTGCGCTAACTGCCGTGACTTGGAAATTTACCAACTGACGGGATAACTCGGACCGCGTGATCAGTACAGTGCATGAGCTTGTGCGCAATGAACGACCGGCGGACTGAGAGTCAGGCTGCAATGGCTCCTTCTTAATGTGGCCTTTATGGCACTCCCACTCCGTGGGATCCGAGTCAGGTGCGGCGGCACGCTCAGGGGCGTCTCCAGCCGCGCCAGCCATCTGCGCCTTCTCCCGCCTCCGGTATTCTTGACTCAGTCATGACACCGGGCTCAGGTGGGGGAGGAGGAGGGAGTGCGGTAGCTGCAGTGCAAGTCTACTACCACTTAAAACTTAGCCACGCGCAAGTCATCGTCCCTGCACCACCTGGTGTTGAGCATATGGTGAACATCGTCGACTACGACGGTAGAACTCATAAGCTTCTAATCTTTTTTCGTTATCTCTTCCTGTCGGTTTTTCCTCACGCGAATGTCCACTAGTAGCGAAGAGACCCGAGACATTTATTTTTTGCGTGGATTGGGAAGTGGAATACAACTTCTACAGTCAGAAGGAATATGGGAAAAAAATACCCGTCGTAGGCAAAGTGAGTGTATGAAGGCACGTGCCTAGAGTGGAATCGAAAGTTTTTTGTTAATGTTCGTGCTTTGGGCATGATCAGGCAGGAGCCTCAGCGGTTCTGTTAGTAGACTGCAGTGAGAGACGCTTTGCCTACTTCCTCCTTGGATTTGGAAAGTAGCGTGCCCATAGTTAAGATTACTCACACATCCGAGAATGTCTGTCGCTGCTTGCCGTTGGGAGGAGATCCTGTCTAGCTTGTTCGTCAACTCTATACTCGTCAAACCTGAGTAGACTTGCAGACGGTTTGTTGAGGTGATTGAGGTGGGGAGGGTGTTGATAATGGAGCCACTCTTCTTGGTCCTACTGCTGCTACAGCTGATGGGGATGACAACGATGATTATTATTATTATTTGTAGGTACTTTACGTTACTGTGACGAAGAAGACACGCACAACATGGATTTCATTTCCTCTCTTCATACTTATCCCGTTTACGTGCTGAAAATGCGTGCCGAATTGGATACGGTAGGGATGAATTGTATGGCCGTCTAAGTAGGCCATGTGAATGGTAACGATCCGCAATATATTTGGCTTTGCGTCAAATTCTGGGGAAATTATATTTATGGTTAAAGTGAACGTTAGGAGTAAGTGTAAAGTTCGGTTAAGGTTAGAGCTGGGTTACAGTCAGGAGTATGTTAAGGATTAAGATTTGGGTTCGTTTTACCCGTAGAGTTGAGGATTAGGGTAGGCTTAGGGTTGAGATTAAGGCTATATTTTAGTTTTAAGGATACGGTTAGTCTTAGGGCTAAAACACGGGAATATTTACTCTTCCGGAAATTTATCGGAAGGCGACCGATTTTATGCGGGTCGGGCGTTCTTATATCGTGTCATGGTTAGGTGGCCCTACAAGCCACCCTTACCATGGCTACTAAAGGCAAAAAAGAGGACTCCGGCAAAGTGAAAAAAACACCTCGTGGATACTGTCCACGTTGCAGATCCATCCCGCGTCCCCCACGTTACTCCAAGACTGAGACACTGAGGTCGAAAAGCCAAAGTTCTACAGACTTTTTCAGAGCATTGTTTACCTTGTAATGACTCTGTGGTCGGGAGATCTAAACTACCTCTCACTCTACCCGCTCGCTTTCTGTAGGCGCTCTGTCACGCTCTTATTCCTCATACTGATGCCACATATCGCAAAAAATTGTTTTTACACTTACGCAACGACTGTGTGAATATGATATGGCAGTCTCTAAATTTAATGGTACCACTAAATTTTACTACATTCGCTACCTTTGTGTCGTGCAAATTGCTTCAGAAAGTGACTTTTTCAGCGATCACTTATAAACCTGAGGTTATCAGCTAACGATACCGTGGATTTCAGCTAAAATTTTCATAAAACCAACTTTCTCCCTACAAATAGACATTTTCTAAATTTTTAGACATTATTCAGATAAACCGGTTAACCGTGTTCGGTTTTGCCCGGTGGTTGGAGCCGCGATCGCGCTGTGATTACTTCGTGGGTCAAGAATAAGGGCTGAATTATTTGGGGGCTAGCGCCCTCTTAGGTACCCCATAGATCGCAGGGTTGGATCCAAAAACACACAAGGTTACTGTGTGCGTAAACATCCACAAAAACATTTAACGCTGTTGTAGGAATTCCCCTTATGGGGCATAACCCAATCTCTGAAGCTGCAGGGTATTTGAAATTTGAAGCCTAATAAATTAAAATGTAAAATTTTGACTTCTGCCATATATACGCGGTTTTTAAGTATATGTGAGCCCTCTGCAGAATGGATGTAAGGGTGGCGGATTTGCACTCCTCGATGAGGTCGCAATCAGTACTCCTCGATTCCTCACCATCTGCGATAGCTGAGCTAATTATGTCGATGTGTTCTCTTTTCTATCGACAAAGACCGAATATTGCAGATCCAATAACCGCTCCTAGGTTTTGAGCTGGCCTCCTTTTCGCCGTCTTCAGTAAAGCAGCAGCACTAAACGCATGGGGCTGCTGGAGGACAGTGTGTCCAACCAACTTATTCGCTTTTCCTTAATGGTCTAAGGTACTCTCACGATGTTTTCACAGCGAGTTTGAACTGTCTCATCCGAAGCAAATTTGCTCTACTTCATCCGTGGGTTTGTTTTTCCGGTAGCGACTAACTATAACTTCATTTTTCCTTCGTCTTCTGTGCACATGGCTCCATATCACCAGCCGCAAATGTGGACTGGCCGAATGGGTATCGGATATTTATGGCAACGAAGTATGCTCCTCGGCTTCTTGCCTGGCGTCTTCATGCTGGTCAACATGGGCATTAAAAACGTTATTGCATGAAAAAACAGGGGCTTCTAGTTAGTCTCGGCATCACTCCCAGGTGCGTGCTCTTGTCCCTTGGTCTTACACCCGATAGCAGTTTTCCCCCATTAATATATTTCCGGTTCTTTAAATATTTTTCAGTAAATATTACTTATAAGAGCTTTTTGGTGCCTGGCTTTCATCTTGGGAAGGGGCTCTTCCCTACCATCCAGGGATACACGACAAAATGAACCCATTTATACAGCGTTTCGTTCGGAATTACGTTCTCCCGCTTAGCAGGGACAGAAGCCCAATATTTTGAAAAGCACCCTGAGTAACGTTAATCATTACATGATACAAGGAAATGGAATTTCTTGACATTCCTGAACCGGTACGGGATCGCCAGTTAGACTTATTTTTATTGATACTTTCAGGTATTTACTGCCTGTCTAGTAAAAAGGATAGCTGTTTGGAGAGAATTTTGTAAAAGTATAGTTTTGTTTTTCTATGTGGATTTTGTTAAAATCGCATAATGAGACCTTAGGGGAATAGCAGGACTTCACATGACGAAAATTAAAAGCATGTTCACGTTATTAGTGTGGCTGCTAACATTTCTAGGAAAGTTGCGAGCTTGCTTACATACCCAACTTATTGCATGGGCGCGGCGCTTTCGTACGAGTGAGAGGGATAGTGATCTTCTCGAAAAATCTCCAAAAACCACGCTATGACACACTCGATGAAAGCAGGTATCATTATTACTGAACTCAGCAGTTACCAAGACAACTTCCTTTTCGACAATAGCATGCTGGCGTACTTTTTGGATGACGTCATTCATTACCGCTAATAAACTAGGAAAATTATGTTATAGTGGGTTTAGTGATCACTTTCCTCTATCATAACAGAAAAAAAGTATGTTTCACTGAAGAGGTAGAAATGGCAAGTCGATTCTACAAGCGGACCAACTTCTCTTAATTGCTCGTCGCCCAGAGACTGCATGTGCCGCCCTAGACACGAAGCTCCGAGACCAAACGGAAATGCTTATTTCCATTTTGAAAACAAGTGCTTCGTGAACACCACTCCCATTTGGGTTTTAATATTCCGACCGAAATTGATAAGACACCGCCCCCGACTTAGTTCTCGAATATGATTGGCTAACTATGACAAGTTAGCCGAAAATAATCCCTGCATTCTTATTTGCCTTTATTAGCAACGCCAGGAATGACGCCAAAGCATACTGAATGTTTATAAATATTTACCCTACCTAAATTCATTTTGGGCAGCCTTATTTGTGATAAAATCTACGTGAAAACAACTAGTGCTGTCTTTAATATTGCTTGAAATGAAGAACCCTCATTTATTAACGAAACTGCGTATCATTTTAGGAGAAAGTTTTAATTCCAGTGGAAATCGCATTGTTCATGGTACGAAAAAGAATCGATTCGTTCCTATTAGGAGCAAATGCCTTCAGATCAAATTTTGGAAAACGTTCATTGAGTGCAGACGACATGAGTTCGTCCCCAATGAGCTCAAAAGCGATTTTTGATTTTGTTCGCTTCTTCAAACTAGTAGTAGAAAATTTCACTGCTTTTGCGCTGTTATTACATTTCCCCTTCACTTGTAAAACCAGAGGCTTTAACGAAAGAGGTTTATTTGAAAGAACACCTCCTTTTGTTACCTATCAAAACGTCAACCTCTTTTTTAAACAACGATGAGCCAGCCAAAAACAGAATCAACATCATTTCACAGGTTAGACGGGTGTAGGCAGCCTCGTATCCCGTCAAAAGTTTAACTATGGGTTATGTAGATGTGACAAGTAAAGCTCGAGTAGAGTCGGCTTTTTACCTTCGCATATGATAAAATCTCAAAATTTATCCTAACCCAGAACTGAATGAACCATATCTTGTGCTCTATCGGTCCCCGTGCTGACATCAGACATGCTGGCACAGTTTGCGCTTGAACTTGACACCTGATCTCAGCAATCGGTCGTGCTCTTTTCTTTGCTCTGTCATCCCCTGACTCCCCTCCTCCTCCCCCCCCCCCCCAGCCCTCACCCACTTCGACGTCTCGAGAACCGGGTGGCCTGTCACTGTCCCGTCTGTCACCCAGTGCCACTGAAACGTCGCTAATCTGCCCACGTCAGTTGAGTGTGCACACATGAACGTGCCCAGCCATGTCATCTGACATTTCAAAAACTTGAAGAAACCTAGTGGACTGCCTGAGTGGGAAGAAACCCTGTGCAGAGTTGGTTTCTATATATTCCGCACCGTGGTTAGGGTACCGTAAAGAGATCGGGGTAAGGAGGACCTATATTGCCCACTAAACTGGACAAGAGAACAGGAACCGCTGCAATACACGTGCCTTAATTCCAAATTCTAGAGAAAATAAGGTGAGATTTATGATTATGGTTTAAGGTTAGCGGTCTGGTTTGTGTGCAGGGACAAGGTTAGGGTTAGTGATAACTGTGGGGTTATGGTTAAGCTAAGGACGGTGGTTTAGAGTTATGTTACAGCTAGTGTTGGACGTAAGACATGGAAATAGTTACCCTGTCTGGATTTCTGCGCAGGGCCACCTTTATCACTTGGGTTTTGTAGTTTAGGGGCCATATAAGCCACCCTTACCCAGATTATGTTTTATCGTGATGCTAGAGAAGCAGTGTCAGTGATGGAAAACAACTGGACACTTGCAGGCATAGGCAGGCATGGGCAAGTCCCATCTGAGGGGAATTTAGGGATACCACACGAAGTTTGTTGCAGTCAGAGGACTTTCTCGGCATCACCTTCATCCTCTGCTTCTCCTACGTAGGATGACTGAGTGAAGATGACTTCAGATGAGATTGGACGCAATGGCTGACTCAGTATTTCGCGCCAGTACCACGAATGTGTTGGCCCCTCAAAACAACCGAACCGGATTTCATGTACTAGGAGCTAAGCATCTTTTCAAAACCTTGCAGAAGCAACAGGAACAGGTTATCTCGCTGGTTGGCAACCTCCCATACCATGATTTTAAGGTACGCTTAAATAATTCACTTATCGTACTGGCCTGCTCTGACTTGTCTGTTGAACTCTATAAGGACCAGCATCGACTTCACAGATATTGGTAAATTGCTCGTACATTGAATTTCGAGGAGGAAGGCTTGAATAATTCCAACCTCACTCCCTAACTCCTCAACTCCTGCTCCAAGGTCGAAAATAAGTTTGTAACCACTAGCTGACCGAAGCGAGTCCTGCTCACGTGCTGGTCCCTCTGCGGGCATTCATTTTATAGTGAATACCTGAGCACATTTTCGACCTGACATGGCAGCTATGCTCCTTTTTGGCCCCCATGTGTTTATCTTGACAAATATTTCCTCCGTCACGCACGATGAGGGCCACCATTAATACTAGGGGTTTAGTAGCGGCTGGCGCATTAGGTGAATTAAGGTTTCTATCTCATTTTTTTCATCTAACACCTATTTTGTCCCAGTGGCAAGCCTCGATCAATACGAATGAAGATGAGCTTGGGTGCAGTGACAGACGAAGTTATAATGCCTATATAAAGCAAGCTACTTAGACCCACCATTAACTGTGACAAGTTCCCTCACTTTTCAAAATAACAGTAGTCTTGACTGATCACGGCAGTTTTCAGTTTTCCTCAAAGTTACGCATTTAGCCAGGCTCTGAAGCTACGTTTTTCAACCATGACGCGTGCTATTCCAACGAGTTTGAATATAATTTATGAGAGGGGATTTGGTAAAGGAATCAACGCATATAATTATAATGTGTAATGTAAATATATCTACAGAATGTATTGTATCATCTACTCATTGTCTACGCTGCTCCATCATCAATATAAGCAAATTTACGAATTTATAAAATTGCGCACCATCATCCCTTTTACCTGAATTCAAAGTTTTTATGAGGCAGCACCGCAGTACACACGACCGGTGATTTTTTGTATTTTCTGACCAATTAGATATCTATCGCCAGGCAAAGTTTGGTTGCGAACCGGGGTTTGAGAATCAATGCTTTATCGGCTCATTGCCCTAAGTTGTGCTACTGACTGTTCGAGGGAGACTGAAGTTCCCGCTTCTCGACAAATTGCCTTTTTCGTCGCCATCGCCAGGGAAACTGGACCCAGAGCTCAGACCCGAACTACCTTGTCACCGAACATTAAGGGAAGTTCATGAATTGTGGCCAATGTTCGCATTCCAGGTGCAAGTAGAGAGGGGGCTGTTCGATTACTGGAATCATTTCTTTACTCATCTGAGCTTTCCAACGGTTCCTGGGTTTCATCACCAGAGATAAATACGGCAACAAGACTACTAACTGCTATAGAGGTAGGGGCCTAGCAGTAAGGCCTGTCTGAAAGTGACTGCGCAGGGCTGTGTACGCCGGACCGACTTCAGTAGGAGTTTAAAATTTATAGTGAGTAAAGAAATGATTCCGGCGATCAAACAGCCCTCTTCTCTACTTATTGAGTGAAGTCTTTTACCATGGGGTCCCCAGCTTGTCAATCTGTCTGATTCAATCGGAAACATTAAATCACACAGTCGTGGTCTTCTGCGAACTATTCCGTTTGCAGGATGTGAAGTTAACTATCCTACCTTGCCTCGATGCGCAAGTGTAAAGCTTGCACAGGCGGCCACATAACAACGATAAATCACGAATCGGGGGTTCAGAACCCTGCTACCAATTATCACATAGCCGTGCTCGAGCAACCGACCCTGTCTACCGGAAGTGGCTATTCATTTCTTTCTTACTTTATCGATAACACATAACGTTAGTGCTTGTTCCTCTGCATTTTAGTTGCAGAGCAAAGCTGAGTCATTTGTCCACCAAACGAGATAGATCGGCGAGAGCCACAAAAATCGGCGGCAAACGGTTTATAATTTCTTCCTTCTCTTAAACTACTCAAAGTTGTATCACTTCCCTGTTATTTAAAGACAGGCTACGAGAAAGAAAACTCCAAACGCAAGTAACTTTTAACTGTAAAAACAGATGGCTATCATCTGTGAGTGTTATTAGTTGCAACGTCGCTAATGACTACAGCTAAACTTACATAACTTTCCGGCGGATTAACTCGAGGTTTTAGGATGTGAAGTAAAGGAAGTACCCAGCATCTTGAAATAATGCCTACAAATTTGATTTTTATATTCTCATTGGTTCAAAAATGTTCGTATATTTTGATTTGATCGTTTCTACTGTAACTTCTTGGTCAAGCTGGGCTAGGAGTAGTCTACTTAAAAATATGGTGCCGTTCCCATAATAAGGAGACAAACACGTGAGATGTTATTCGAAAGTCTCTTTCCGTTTCCCTTTTCCAGGGGTGATTGGAAGGAATAATTGTTTCTCTCCAGCAACAGCGATAGCACGGCTCCAACCTGGGGTTTTCTCGAACTGTTAAGGTGCAACTTGAGCTGCGTGGGAAGAAGAACGCGACAGATATTTTACCGGCAACAGACGCGTACTGAGTGCAGGCCTGCACTTATTGACGCGGCACTAGCAAATATTCCCCCCTCCAAGGCATTCTGTTATTATATGTGCACTCAAACAGGCTTCTTCAGGGCCTGACACCCTTAAGAGCACTATCACCTATAAGGATGATGGCCTGGCATAAAATGGGCCGCATGCTACCTTCTTGGGCTGTTCTTTTTATGGTAATTATATGTTGCCATATGCCGAGACCATCGTAAGCGCATGCACTAGCACACACGCACACACACACACACACTTGTAACACTGTCGGCCTCTCCGCCACCGGCTCTTGCGTAGCAGTTCAAAGAAGGGAACACTACGCCGCCCTTTGAACCCCAGCGCCCGACCGCGCCATTGCGTGAGCGCGCACACACGCCCGCGCGGCCCTTCGTTGTGTGATGATGACGGTGGTGGTGTATTAAGTCGAGGCGTGAATATGTACGCGCCCAAGACCGCAATTGTGCCGCCTATGTGATTCAAGACACCGGGAATTGTAGCGCAGTGATTTTTTTTTTTTGGGGGGGGCAGGAGTGAGAGAGAGTCGAATGTGCACATTGGCCTGCGGGCTCATCGTTTGGTGCCCCATTCTCTCGAGCGCTATCACGGCGAAGACGAAACGCGTCAGCGGCAGAGGGGTCGCCAATAAAGCGGCACGCTCCTACGTGAGTGCGCACGTTAGCGCGTGCGCAAACGCGCGCACGCCTGAGCACTCCCGCTCTGGGGCGCTTTGATCTCAAGCGCGGCGACAGTGTCGGCGGCCTCTTTCAAGTTAGACATACACCTAAACGGGTACACGTGCCGAAGAGAGCGGCAGTTTGCCGTCGGCGCCGCAGCGGTAGCACAGCCTGTAAGCCGGCTACTTGGATGAAGAGTCGGTCTGGCAGCGGCGGCGGCGGCGGCGGCAGCGGCGGTGAGGGAACTATGTCTATGCTGCATTTTGCGTTCACCTCTCTCTCGCCTCCACCTCTGGTCTACCTATCGCTATGACAAGGATCTGTTAACACAGCTGTTGTCGTTGGCACTGTGAGGACCTGTCCTAGGCCCTCGTGACGATGGGAGTTACAGAACACGCGACAAATAATTTAGGAACCTGCTCTCGCCTTAACATATTACCTCGTATGTTCCCTACCCCACATGGCTTCCTTCAAGGCTAAATGCGCTCCGTAAATCTTGCTCATGATTCATTCACATTTACTCCGGAGCTCAGCCTCTACGTAGGTCACTCATACTCACCGTTATTCCGCTCTGTACTGTGTGCATAGGCATGTGATGCGGTTTCTTTGGCATCGATCTGGCTATTGCACTCAGCCATGCATAGTGAAATCCTCCATTAAGTGCGTCGGCTTTGTGAAAAGTGAAAACTGACTCGTGCCGTAGAAGGAACCTCGCTTAGACACCACGGGCTAAAATAGTGTTTAAGCCTACAGGGAAAGCTTGTTCACCTTGAAGAGATACATTGGAGGAGAAAAGGAAGAAAGTCTGAAAAATACCGGACATGTTTGCTGACAAACTTTCGCAGCGCGTCATTGAGAGCCCCGGGAAAGACAAGCATCGATCGCCTCTAGTAAGCAGTTGAATCCATCAACCCTGTTGGCTACTGTAGCATTGGGATGACTGCATCTTATCCTTGTTTTGGCTAGCATCCCCTGTGTTCACGTTAGAGTGCTTGAAAACTGAACTATTGGTCTAGGAAGTTCAAAATGCAATCAAAACTAATTATGTAACGTCACTGACCCATTTAAACTCTAGGAGCCGATCCGTCTCTGTAGTTGTGTTCAATGAAGAGGGTTAGCAGAGGTGCTCTAACCCCCTACTCTCCCTGCATAGTCGTGAGAGATAGTAGGATTTACAATTTATTACAATTATCCTTCCAAATGAAAAGCTGAAATCTATTTGATGCATCTGGCATCAACTAATAAATTAGAACGACAGGGAACAGAAGTGATTAATGTCTGTTTACGTAGGCAGCCCCTGATGCCTGTACATCATTGTTCCTGGATTTATTGCGACAAAGCCAAATTTTGTGAGATTCCCAGGACGCATATGAAGCCGGAAAATGTTTGACAGCTACCGGTGGATCACGGAGAAAATGGTCACCTGAGTACTACTGACAAGTCTGAATCTGCGCATGCAGCAAGCATTTCTTCTGAGAGGGCAATAGTGATTCCGAAAAACCGCAGATCCACCAACATGATGTTCGCAGCCAAGGAATGAGGATCAGCATCCATATTACCCTCGCAGATCTCCTCCAACCCTTCGAAACGGTGAACCGAGATGGTCTCCAGAAAGGAGTGAGAAGCTTTGAATGGCCCGAATAGTTCGTGATTATGGTCAAGCAGCTGCACGATGAATTTATCGGACACATGATGGACAAAGGGTCGCATCGCAGTCTTCAAACGGCCCAACCCTTCTCAGCCCCATGATCTCTGCAATGCATACGAACGTGTGCAGCAAGCCCATTGTCCTGCCTGTGTGGGCCATAAAAAGGGACGGCTAGAGTGCAGTTCGGATCTCCAAAGCCGATCTGAGGGGCCGCTGACTGGTTTCGAATCCCCGTGTTATCCTTTTCAGCACGAAACTTTAGACGTGCAGAACTGTTCTCCTGAACATGCTCTGCCGTGCAATGGATGTTGACGCTTGCGACTGTAAAACTTTCATGTCCACGTTTGGGCCACAGACAGGCAGTGCTGTCGCGTTGGATAGAAAACGCGGACCGATTGTCCGATGTCATGCGCTTTACAGACTGCACTGTGTTTACTTACATCCTTCCATTTTACCTTACATGTGTGTGGCAGGCATCGAGGGGGTTTCTCGTGCAATACCAGCGTTACGTCCAATCGTTTTCGCCGTCAACTTTAGTCGGAAACAGTGGACGTGGCCTCGCAGAGGCCAGCGTATCCCGGAGACCTTCTAGTCTGACTCTCACTATCCTATATAATCCGGTGTCAGCCTTGCAGACCATGACGTTTATCATGTCGCAATTATTGCAGTTCAATACCCTTAAGTCTTGGTAAGTGAAAGGTGGGCTAATGCCTGTGAACCCCCTATTGATTACACTAATGTTCGCGTTGGAATTATTATCGCAAGGAGTATGCTAGGGTTCCATGAGAAGGGGTTCCGTAATCTCGACCTTGCTTTCACATGTGCCAGTGTCTCGTCCGAGTCCATGCGCACTTCTCGGTTCGTAACAAAAGCCTCCGTCTAACGCGCGCTATACGTGTTAACGAACATACCTTAGCACTGATGCAGATTCAGCGAGTCTGACCAACTCATGCCATTAGTCATTGTAGCCTCCGTTATCGACCGACGAAGCGCGGCACGACCACCGCCTACTTATCAAGGATTCGCTTTCTTGCTTTACGAAATAATCCTCCGTACAACTGTGTGAGATTTGACATCGAACCAGGCCAATGTTCCCGTCAGCTATCTCTGTTTGCTGCGCACATACTTTGTACGCATATTCACGCTGGCCGTCCTTACCCCTGCATAGGACTGGTCTACAGCTGTTTCCAGAATGTAGACCATTCGGTTCCGAGTTCGGCGCGTTTTTCAGTGTGGCTGTCACCACTGGAGACCTTGGTGGTATGCATACACAGGTGTGTGTTTTGTTTCGGTGTCGTGTGGCATTCAGATATAACCATGTAGCTTTCGCGTTTGTCCCCCCGCCCCCTCGTATCCTACTGAGGAATGTCCTGATATGCTGGGTCACGGTCATTATACACACACAGGCCACTGCATGTGGATTAGCTCGTCCTCCACGAATGGCAACAATGTCTGGGCATGTTGATCAGCCTGATTCCTATGTCTCCTTTCCCTCCTCCTCTTATGCTTAGTAAGTGTGTGGGGGCACATCCAATCCGTGGGGCACCGGATAGACGTAACCCTTGGCGACAGATAAAGTGTCGTTTGGACACATGCACCTGATTGCTGAGCTGCACATTTTCACAGCTCGTTTGTTCTGTTTACCCTCAGTTTCACTCGAGTGACATATTAAACTTCGAATAAGTACAAGGACGAGGAGCAATCCGAAATACTTGGCCTGACAGGATCACTTGACACAGAAACGGATGGACATAAAGATATTGCGAGACCATAGTGGTCATATTGAATGTGAGACTGTAATGTCCAGGATAAAACAGCCTGTGTTGAATATAAGCATTAAAAAGGCGATCTGACTGGGTCATGTATTGTTGTCATTCGGCGATACTTCGAGACCAGGCCGGAAGGACCTGGAGCATAAAAATTCCATGATGGGGGTTCTATACGGGGACTCCACCAGGATCGTCTCTGTTCCTTCCTGTTGTCAGGATACATTGGTAGGCCCCCTTCCGTGCGGGGTCCGGTCGCAGCCGATAATGTAACTCAGTGGTAGAGGCTTTTATTTCTTAGCCAAGAACCCAAGACGCCGGCATTCTCCTGGCTTGGAGTTGGGGTCCGGCTGGCTGACTGGCGAAAAATAATCCAAGAATGGACACTGAATCATCAGTTAGCTTTGTCGCTTATAAATCTGCATTACTGTCTGCTAGTTATCACTCGGCCGCCTGTGCGGGCTCTAGACCGGAGCTGTAAGACAAAACGGAATCCTCCGTCGTCCACGCATAATCCGGAGAGATTGATGAAGGCCAGTTTCATGAAACATCCGAGTTATTATAAATCAGCGTTGTGAATTTCTGGGCCTCAGAGGCCAAACGATCGGTTTGTATTATCTAGGTTCACCCCGTAACTCAAGTCCACGTTATACCTTTTGGAACCACCATAAAGCCAGGTAACAAGCGACGGGTGTCATAGGAAAAGTGTGACTCGAACTGCAGTACATCTGCATCATCTGGCCCAATGTGAAAGGACGAATTTTTGAGCATGTAATGCGGAACTCGTCACTGTACCGACTGACTTATGAACTAACCTTCCCATCCACTTATTCAATTATAATTTCACGATGACTGAGGCACGTTTAACTCTTCTCTCTGGCTTCAGTTCACGGCTTGGCGTTTGTAAGTAGGCCGTCAGTGTTACCGGACCGATTGTCAGCGTAAATACGACGTTCAGATGACCAGCTCAGCTTTAAGTAATCAGACTGAAATAGGATCGTTTTCCATCTTCCTTTGAGGAAATGTTCGTAAATAATTTCATGTGATAGGGGTTTCCTAGGACTTTAGGCTTCTAGGCTAGCGTTTGACAGGATAGTACTAGTTGAACCCGTAAGTAATGTATTTTCCTAGAGCATAGGGCACTCGATGTGAACTCTCATACATCTGGTGATTACTCAGCCCAAAGCCTTGCCTTGGCTGGCTGATTACGTAGCTTGAATCGCATCGCATTGTGCAAGATCGCTCTCATTCTTACTCATTCCTCCGGCACTGAAAGAGTCACAAATGCGGGTCGATATCACCGCAGCGGTTGTCCAGGCCTTTCACTCGCGCCCCTTACAAGTCACCTGTGTTTGCTCCAGGCTACAGCGTCAGGTAAGAATGACTTGTATGGCCGCCCGCAATGCATGTGGCTTTGCGCCCGATTCTCGGAAACTTAGGTTTAGGGCTAAGTTTACATTTAGGTTTAAGGTTAAGGTTAGGGTTAAGGTTAGAGTTAGGCTTAAGGTCAGGAGTATGTAAATGATTAGGGTTTGGGCTAAGGTAAACTGTAGGGTTTATGTTTAGGGTAGTGTTATGGTTAATATTAATGTTACAATGCAGTTTTATGTTATGGTAAGTATGCCTTGTATGGCCGTTTAACAGGACACGGGAATAAGAACTATCCCGCCCACTTAAAAGAGGCGGTATTGCGATAACTTTCAGGAAGGGTAAATATTCCCGTGTCTTAACCCTAACACTAACCCTAATATAAAATTAAACTGTAATCTTAATGTTAAACCTAGCCCTAACCTAAACATAAACCCTACAGTTATCACGAGCTCAAACCTTGAACCTTAGACTTATCCTGACCCTAGGCCCAACTCTGACCTTAACCCACAATTAAAACTGACCCTAACCTTAACCCTAACCGTCACCTTCATCCTAAACCTAATTTCCCCGGAATTTGGCGCAAAACCACATATATTTTTGGCAGTTCCTATTCTGGTGTCCTGTCTAGGCGACCAGAAAAGGCATCCCTTACCAGTGTTCGTGTTAGGGTTAAGTCACGGGAATTTTTACTCCTCCCGAAATTTATCGCAAGACCACCTATGTGAAGTGGGCGGGGTCGAAGGTTTTGACCCCATTAAAAAACCGTCAGTTCCGCCCACTTCACATAGGTGGTCGTGCCCCCTAAACGGGCTGCGTGGTAGATGCGTTGAACCAACACGAGGCTACATCAGGGCACTGCAGGCGTTATTCGGGTTGCGCTCCCATAACAAATGCCGAACATGGGGAGGGTGTGGTTGCACACCTAGGGGGGCTAGGGCCTAGGGGCCCTGGCCGCGCCAGCCACCTGCGCCCTCTCCATTCTCCGGTCCTCTTGACTCCGGCCTGACACGGGGCATGGGTGGGGGAGAAAGAGAGAGTGCGGTAGATGCATCGCAAGGCTAGTATCACTTTAACCTAAATCACGCGCAAGTCCCCGTACCTGCACCACCTTGCTGTGAAGCGTATGGTGGACCTCGTCGAAATCTACGGTCAAAATATCGGTGCGCACGCATAAAGTTTAAGACCTCGAAAAGGTTTCTCTTCGATGAGGTCGAAATATGCGGCTATGAAAGACTTTCCCAAAGCTCATTCGCCACCCCCCTCCACCCCCTGCCCTAACGCCCTCGCCACGGATTTCCGCTGCTGGCTGCTGCCACCGCCGTCCTCGTCATCGTCGTTGTTGTCCTGACGTGAACCTCTGTCGCGGCTTGACGACGCGTCAATGACACACAAGTTGTGTTTGTCTTTGCGCGCGCGCAGACACACTCGCACCCCCGTCCGTTCCTCCTGTTAGTCACCCCTTACGGCCTGGTGTGTTCGTCTCCGTCAAACTAGGATTCCGACACCATGACGGCCGTGAGATCAAGGGAGTAACATGCGATGACAGGTGGGTGATTTAATTTCCCCTCTCTCCCTGGGCCGCCGCACACGACTCTTTCGCTCTCAAGCCTCTACCTCTGGTCTGCCTGTCGCTATGAGCAGGGGTTGTTAGCACAGCTATTGACGTTGGCACTGTGAGGATCTGTCGTAGGCCCTCGTGACGATGGGAGTTACAGAACACGCGACAAATAATTTAGGAACCTGCTCTCGCCTTCACATGTTACCCCACATGGCTTCCTTAAAGGCGAAATGCGCTCCGCAAATCCGGCTCATGATTCATTCGCATTTACTCCAGTGCTCAGCCTCTACGTAGGTCACTCATCCTCACCGTTATTCCGCTGTGTACTGTGTGCATAGGCATGTGATGCGGTTTCCTTGGCATCGATCTGGCTATTGCACTCAGCCATGCATCGTGAAATCCTCCGTTAAGTGCGTCGGCTTTGTGAAAAGTGAAAACTGACTCGTGCCGTAGAAGGAACCTCGCTTAGACACCACGGGCTAAAATAGTGTTTAAGCCTACAGGGAAAGCTTGTTCACCTTGAAGAGATACCTAGGAGGAGAAAAGGAAGAAAGTCTGAAAAAACCGGATATGTGTGCTGACAAAATTTAGCAAAGTGTCATTGAGAGCCCCGGGAAAGACAAGCATCGATCGCCTCTAGTAAGCAGTTGAATCCATCAACCCTGTTGGCTACTGTAGCATTGGGATGACTGCATCTCATCCTTGTTTTGGCTAGTTTCCCCGTGTTCACGTTATAGTGCTTGAAAACTGAACTATTGGTCTAGGAAGTTCCAAATGCAATCAAAACTAATTATGTAACGTCACTGACCCATTTAAACTCTAGGAGCCGATCCGTCTCTGTAGTTGTGTTCAATGAAGAGGGTTAGCAGAGGTGCTCTAACCCCCTACTCTCCCTGCATAGTCGTGAGAGATAGTAGGATTTACAATTCATTACAATTATCCTTCCAAATGAAAAGCTGAAATCCATTTGATGCATCTGGCATTAACTACTACATTATAGCGACAGGGAACAGAGCAGAAGTGATTGATGTCTGTTTACTTAGGCAGCCTCCGACACCTCTACATCGCTGGTCCTGGATTGATTGCGACAAAGACGAAATTTGTAAGATTCCCAGGACGCATATGAAGCCGGAAAATGTTTGACAGCTACCGGTGGATCACGGAGAAAATGATCACCTGAGTACTACTGACAAGTCTGAATCCGCGCATGCAACAAGAATTTCTTCTGAGAGGGCAATAGTGATTCCGAAAAACCGCAGATCCACCAACACGATGTTCGCAGCCAAGGAATGAGGATCAGCATCCATATTACCCTCGTAGATCTCCTCCAACCTTTCGAAACCGTGAACAGAGATAGTCTCCAGAAAGGATTGAAAAGCTTTGGATGGCCGGAATAGTTCGTGATTATGATCAAGCAGATGTATAATGAATTGATCGGACACATGATGGACAAAGGGTCCGCATCACAGTCTTCAAAGGTGGAGGAAGGTTACGCCATTCAGTACATGCGATAGACGTAGGATTCTCGCCGCATCAGCCACCGAGCCCCATCTACATACTCAGTTGACTAGACGTTGGCTTGTCGCTCGTATAGGAGATTGAGAAAAGAGAGAGGGATTAGTCCTTCAAGATCTCATTCAGAGCACAGTTTCTTTCACATATAAGACGAACGTACTTTTAAACTTACATGCCGCGTTATCTACTGAGACTGGGGTTCGTTTCCACCTGCAGGAATAAATCTTTTTTCCTTTGCAACAAGGGTTGAATTTCAAAATTTCCTTCATAATATAATCTTTGCGGCTCTTGCACATATGAGTGTTCTGACACACCGGATCAGCCACTTTGTTTCGTCAACAGAACATATTAGACTTGGGAATAAATAGCTAGGCTGGTGCTTCAATAATATCTAATTCATGCACAATTCGCAGTTACACTCTTTGCTAACCAATGTTTATCTTCTCTGTCTGTGAGACATGAACTTAAATTTGCTGTCATTTGGATTACTGTTGTTCTCCATGTTTTTCCTAGCGCTGCCTTTTATCGTTGAGTTCTGGGTCTGCAAAGATGAAGTGGGAGAGCTTCGTGCCCACCTTGTAACGTCTGCCTGCTTTGTGATGAAAGCTGACACTCGGTAATTCAGTTTAGATATTCCTTAACTAGTCTATTTGGTGTAGGTGGACTGTGTGCCTACTGAATTTTCAACGACGGAATATAGACTTGAACTCCTGAACCAGCGCCAGAAAACCCTTTCTAGAAATTACAACCCGTACCCTCCTCTGAATAGTTCTAACTGAGTAAATCTCATGATGATGCTTATCGTCTACTCTCTCTCTCACGGTCAGTGTAGGACAAGCTGTGTACCTCGAAATGATTCGTACGAAAGCGTGAACTGCCAGCCTGTCATTGGCTCAGACCGATCATTGTCCCAGTGCGGTGGGGTCACATGACGCGGGAAGAGGGTGGTGAAATTGGAGTCGAGGTGCGACAGTGAAAGTTATCTTCCTCGGCTTTACCGCGATAAGCACTTCTTCCACTTAGCGTACCATGATGTGAAAAGTGTGTCCCCATGGTGTTCTAAATCTGTGAGTATTAAGATGGTAAATACGATAAGCCGCGTTAGTGTAAACATAATTTACGCATACTATTATGGTTTTTTATGTTGTTGCCTTTGCTAAGGTATCGGGTGAGGCGTAGTCACTACAACCAGGACCGTGTCCTGGTCAGCGGAAGCAACTAACAAACATCCGTACGAGGGGGCGTTTTCTGTAAAAAGTCTGATAGCGTAGATTTATGTGTTAAATAGAGATGACGCCGTTGTGATGGATTGGATAGGCTTGTGAGCCTTGTGAGTGCATATGAGTTATATACCCCCCTAAATAGGACATGAGAACACGAACCGCCGGCATTACAGCTGTCCTTGCACCAAATTCCAGAGTAGGGTTAAGGTCATAGGTAGTGTTCATGGTAGGGTCAGGGTTAGCATTAAGGTTACGATTTAGGTTTATTTAACGGTTAGGGTTACGGTTAGGACATGGGAATAGTTACCCTTCCAGAATTATGCGCAGGGCCACTTATATTACTTGGACGGGGCGTTTCTATTCCTATGTCCTAGTTAGGGGGGCGGGGGTGCATAAGTAAAAATTACCGACTGGGGTCCAGGATGATGCATTTTAGTGCATGTCTGCGTCATCGAGACATGGTCGGTTGTGACTATGTGGACTCACTCGTGCGCCTATACTAAGGCATTCAACTTGTCGTGCTACCACCTCTGTTCCCGATTGGCTGCTAATGACTTTGACTCAGCAGCGCAGACTTTCCTGAGTTCGGGTCCAAACGTAAAAGATTGGTGATAGCGGTTTGCTGTTTATTGCTTATAGGGAACAAGGATTGAATTAAATCTACAATTAGGTGCGGTGCCGAAAGCTTGGGAAATCTACGTCGCCCAAAAGATAGTTATTTTCTGGGATTGTTCTGTCTCTTAAAGAGCCCGCCTCCATTGCAGAAGATTCGTTAAAGTCTATCTTGACGGCTAGTTCAAATTAGCTAGGCGTTTATATTGTGACGATGGATTTGCGCTTACCGATGAGTTACATGACTCACTCGTCTGGTTATGATTTTGGAACTCGATTTATAGGCCCGCAGACAGTCTCATAGCAATGAATGGCTTATTAGCTGGCATCTGCCAGTCATACCCAACCTGAGGTGTTGGAACATCTAAGGCTTGAACCCGCGACCTGTTGGTTAGAAGTCAAACGCTCAAACCCACTGCGCCACGGGCTTCGTTGCCATGTCCGTGTATTTCATTCTTTTTTGGCTGCCCACAGCAGATCAGTCTGAGATCCTCGTTAAAACACTGTAGATAAAGAAACACCGTTCACTGAATGAAACCTGTAGACGAGTGATTATGAAGTCCAAGCATTTCATTTTCTTCTAGCAATCATCGAAAAAGATAGACTGAATTTGGGTGTTATGCACTCGATCTTTTTTAAACAAATGTTGTTAGCATAAACGGACTAAATTTTTTCGTTAAAGATGATATAGTGTATCGTAGTGGGCAGGAAATTTGCCTAAAACCCGACACATTCAAGTTAGTTTTGGAGGGTGTAGGGCAATGTGTAAAGCTGAGCATAACAACTGCCGAGTCTTGACGGACTAAGTTCTTAATGCTCTTGAAGGCAAGATGATATTATATGGCTATTTTGACCTCTATGTCTCCACCAGTGAAGCACGGCAGTGCCATCCGGATGCCTTTAGACAAACAGTACATGTCCACCGAGGTGAGCATTGTTTGAATATTAAGTTTACTTCTGAAGCCTGCTCTGGCTAATCATTCAGCCGGGACTGAACAATGCATAAGCATCAAAGCCGCTGAGCGTCCTTCGGGAAATCCCCAAGGAAACCATTTACGTAGCTCGATAAGTTACAATGACTACTTACCTTAGCTTCGGCTAGGTAAACCGGAGGACTTTTATCCGCGTTTGCTCGACCATAAAAACCTGCTTCAGGACTCCCGGGGGACACGCCTACTTTTCCTGGAGGGTCTTGTTACGCCTAATAACCGGTGTATGAGCGTGTGGGTGTGTTTGCGGCGTAATAACCCACAACCTTTGATGTTCCAGCTCTCCTTGCGCCCTTGGGAGTCTCGAATAATGGTGGTGATAAAGCTTAATTAAGAGCGTAGTCAAATGGTAAGTCTATCGTACGTTGCCCGCCTTCCTCCGCACACGCTTTCATCTCCTCAATCGCTGCTGCAGCCGGAGGCCACCCTCGACTGTTACTGCTGCCGCTACCATTGCTAGTGATAATCATCATAAAGATACTTCCAACGGCGGCAGTCTCGGCGGCAAAGCTGCCCCGGTCTTAGTGGTGTCCCGGCCGTTTTTATTGTCAGCGGCGACCTCGTAAACGCAAGCGCGCATGTGTCGAAAAGTGCGTGTTCCCACTCCCCTCTCTCCCTCTTCCCGCGCTCGTGCCCATGCCTATCTCCCTCACTGACCTGATCCATCCGTCAGTCGTTTATATACGACAGCGCACAGGACGACATGCAGCCATTGCTACCACTGCTTCGACCGACATCCCTTTTACCTCGATGCTACATAGAGGGGTTAAGTAGACGCACAAAACCGGAATTGCCAGGGTCATAGAATCAACAGTCGCAACGGGGGACGGCAACGGCGGCAGCGGCAGCGGCAGCAGAGTCGTGTCGGCCTGTGATGCCATCTCCTTTGAATACGTATTGCTGTTAGATCCTTCACTTTATGGTTTATACGTCTGTGTGTCTGCTTACGCTAGCAGGTAGGCAACACATGCACGCGCGGCTGGAAGAAGGAAGAGTGGGGGGAGGATAGCAGAGTAGCTGGGACAGCTCTTATTCTTTCCTTTGCCATCGGTCCGCGGACGCAGAGATCAAAGGAACACGGATTGTCCAAGCCCCTTTTATGCAAAATATCTATCACACACCAACACACACACACACACACACACACACACGACAGTTCGACCGTCGTAGTCCGACGATGTCCACCGTATGCTCCATGGGAAAGTGGAGCAGGGACGGTGACTTGCGCGTGATTTAGTTTAAAGTGATAGTAGACTTGCGATGAATCTACCGCACTCTCTCCTCCTCCCCCACCTGAGCCCGATGTCAAGACAGAGTGAAGAAGACCAGAGATGGGAGAGGACGCTGGTGGCTGGCGCGGCCGGAGCCGCCCCTCGACGTACCATCACACCTGACTCGGATCCCACGGAGTGGGAGTGCAATAAAGGCCACATTAAGAAGGAGCCATTTAAGCCTGACTCTCAGTCCACCAGTCAGCCGATCCACACAAAACACACATTGGGCTGACCATGCGGTCGAAGTTATCCCGTCAGTTGGCAACCTTCCAAGCCACGGTTTTTAGCGCACTGTGATAGTTTCAAGCGCGTCAGATTGTTTATAGTGAGGAAAATGCGCTGAGCTGTTGACCTCACTCTCTCTCCCACCCCCACAATCGGACCACCGTCCGAGCCAGTCAGTTGTCTGAGGTGGGATTAGGCGCATTGTCTGACGGGTCGGCGTACCCGTCTTCGCGCGCCACTGTACGACCTGGCCCCCATAACGCACACACAGGATTTACTTACGCAGGGGATATGGAGGAGCCATCGCCGTCTGACTCCCAGTCCACTGGTC
The DNA here is from genome assembly GCA_017591395.1 of Schistocephalus solidus. NCBI lineage: Eukaryota > Metazoa > Platyhelminthes > Cestoda > Diphyllobothriidea > Diphyllobothriidae > Schistocephalus > Schistocephalus solidus. The sequence goes on along the minus strand of WEDG01003756.1, from coordinate 62,893 downwards.
AGCCACTCGACACACACAGCACACACACTGGACCGACGGCGTGTTCTGATGTAAGCGTCAGATTGGCAACCTTCCAAGCCACGGTTTCTAGTGAACCGTGATTTTATCAGGTTCATTATGATGATTGTGCGGGTGTTGTCTATGTATTATTGTAGATGGTGTGCCTGATGTGGCTTAGCCTCCGGTGGTTTACCGCAGGTTGTCGTGGAGGCGCATGTGTCCTAATAGGCCCATGCGGTGTGTAAATATGCGGGAGCAGTGAGGGCAGTGGAGGCGGGCGCGGCGACTGTATGTCGGAGCCCCAGTCACTGGTTCACCAGGTTACGTGCGATGGATTCGCAGGTGACCGAACAGGCCAATGCGTGAGGTGAAGTTGCGGGCATATTGTGGGCAGGAGAAATCGGTAGAGGCTGGGGGGATGTCATTCATGGTAGTGGGGTTGGCAGTGGAGGTAAGACTGGCAGGAGCGGAGGGTGTGCATGCTGTATCGGTGTTGTCGGCATTGCGGTGAATTCCGCTGTCATGGATGCTCATTTTTACGAATGGGCCCATGCGATAAGTGAATGCGCGAGGACAGTGGAGGCGATGATCTCTGCTGTGTGTTGGTGCTCCAGGAACTGGTTCACCAGTCTCTGTACGATGGATTCGCAAGTGACTGACCAGGTCGATGCGTGAGGTGAATGTGCGGTGGCATTGAGGACTGTTTAGGAGAGATTCCCCATCGCTGATGGTGGTGGTGGTGGTGGTGGTGGTGGTAGTGAAGGTGAAGGCGGTGGTGGTTGCGGTGGTGGAAGTAACAGGCGATGAGTATTGGGATGTGGTCTCTATGATGGTGGGAGTAATGGAATTGATGCCAGGAGTGAGGTTGGGGGAGTCTGAAGGAAGGTTGGCAGAATTTGACTTATAAATTGGAATTGTCGGATTGTTGGTGCATTGCGTCCGAAGATGTCCAACCAGGCCGATTCGCGCATGGAAGATGCGTTAACAGCGTGGGCTTGTTGAATGAACCTAAACATTGGTGGTGTTGGTCCGGGGCGCTGGTGATTTTCGTGCCGTTTTTTTGATCTTGGCGGCGGTGATCCTGTTGGCTTCGTAGATTGCTGCCCCTGTCTTCACTGTCAGACTCTAAGCAGGTCGGTTCCGTGCGAGGTCCTCCCAGGTCACCGGTTTGATCTGCAGTTGCTTCGGGGAAGTCTTCAGAGTGTCCTTGTAGCGTTGTATTTGACCCCCTTGTCGACGAAAACCAATGGCGGCATCTTCATAGAAGAGTCGTTTGGGTAATCGTTCGTCGTCCATCCTCACAAGGTGGCCGTTCCATCGCAGTTGCAGTTGTTTCAACTGATCATAAATGCTGAGAAGGCCTGTTTATTCCAACACTTCCCTGTCCGGTATCATGTCTTGCCATGTCTGCTTGAGTATTCTGCGAAGGCAGCTGATGTGGAAGTGGTTGAGCTTCCGCCTCTATTTTTGGTTTATCGTCCACGTTTCCGCTTTATACAGCAGCGTAGCCAATATGACAGCTTTTTACATGTTGAGTTTGGTGCTGAGGTGGAGACCACGTGGATTCCAGACCACGTTCTGCATGCGTCCAAAGGCTTGGCTGGCTTTGGTGATCCGATGGGCGATCTCATCGTCCACTTTGGTGCTGCGTGAGAGATTGCTGCCTAGGTACGTGAAGGTATCCACAGATTTCAGTTGGTCGCCATTGACATTGACGTGAGCTGCGGAGTAGGTGGTATTGGGCGGCGGCTGATGCATCACAACCGTTTTCTCAGTGTTGATGCGAAGTTGTTACAGGCAGCAGCAAAGAGGTCCATGCTCCTTTGTATTTCCTCTTCTGTCGTTGAATTGAGTGCGCAGTCGTCAGCGAGGAGAAGTTTATGGATGGTGGCTGTGGAGACACGCGAGCGGAAGTGCATCCGACGTTGGTTAAGGAGTCGGCCGTCCATCCGGTAGGCGATGCGGATCCCGGGGTGTTCTTCACGGTAGGCGTCCGTTAGCATGGCAGAGAACATGAGACTAAAGAGGGTAAGTGCAAGGACGCAGCCCTGCATCATTTCGTTGGTCACTGCGAATGCTTCGAATATTGTCCCGTTGTCAGTAACGCGCGCCATTATCCCACCATGAAGCTGACATACCATATGCGTGAAACGTTCAGGATAGCCGTATTTCTGCATGATTTTCCGCAGCTCGCAGCGATCCACCGTGTCAAAGCCTTTCGTCAGATCCACGAAGGTAGTATAGAGGGGATTCCGCATCTCCTGGCACTTCTCTTGCAGCTGTCGAGCGGCGAAGATCATGTCGATTTTTCCACGGTGTCGTTGGAAGCCACATTGGCTTTCCGGTAGCAGTCCTTGCTCCAGGTGAGCATTCAAGAGATTGAGGAGAATGTGGGTTAAGATATTTCCGGCGATGTTCAACAGCGAGATTACTCGGTGGTAGTCGCAAAGTTGGCGGTTCCCTTTCTTCTTGTACAGGTGGACAATGGTTGCGTCTTTGAAATCCTGAGAGACTTGGTGCACTATGAGTCGTTTCATCAGTTGGGGTCCGCCATACTTGTAAATCTCAACAGGGCTCGCGTCCGAGCCAGGTGCTTTCCCGCTGGAGAGTCACTGCACGGCTCTGATTGTTTCTTGGAGAGAGGGCGGGAGATCAAGGTCGGCGTTGATTTCCACTTTAGGCAGACGATCGATGGCGGCGTCGGAGATGGTGGAGGGTTTATTGAGAACGCTTTGGAAATGTTCTGCCCATCGCTTCAGGATTTGCGTCTTCTCAGTGAGTAGCGTGCTGCCGTCGGCACTTAGAAGAGGGGCAGGGCCTTTGACGGGAGGTCCGTAGACAGCCTTGGTGGCGGTGAATAAGTTCTTCCATTCGTTTCGATCTGAAAGCTCACTCGAGCAGTCTGGGGGGCCGGAGGGTAAGGTGGGGGGATGGATTGGGAGAGGATTTGTTGTTGATATTGGTTAGAGTTTTTCAACCGCATGTAATTGCAGTCTGCTAGTCACGGTCTTCTGCAGCTGTCGTGAGACCCAGCATTTGTTTAGGGCACCTTTTCTAGCCCCCTCCCCCGTGAGGGTGTAAGCAGTGCTGTTCCTAAATAGGGCTGCTTAGTCATCCCAGGCGACTACCGAACTCCATTACGGATCACGATTTGGGTTAGTGAGAGAACGACCGATTCGCCTCGGTCGCCTACATGATTGCATGTCGCCCTCGCCGTAGGACTTTTCGACCGTGGGGAAGGTGGGAAGGATGAGGATAGAGGAAGAAGAGGAGGGGTATAAGCAAGAGTAAGAAGAGAAGAGACGAGGGGTGGAGGATAAGTAAGGGGAGAGGGGAATGGGGTGGGAAAAGGAGAGGAGGAAGGGCAGGGTGGACGGGAGAGGGCTAAGAACAGGGGGAAGGGAGCAGACGTACCGGGTTTGAAGACACACACAACAACGGAGACCCTCACCTGGTTTAGCCCGCCGGTCGTGGCGGTTGCCCGGGTGTGGCCGCTGGGAAAAACCAGCTATGAGGAGCAGTAGGTGAGATTTGGGTACTAGCTAGAGGCGGCCACAAGAGCATTCCAAATACGAGCGACCAAATACTACCTGTGTGATGCTACCCATAACTAGTACCCCCTACAACCCGGCATTTCGACCGTCGATTTCGACGAGGTCCACCGTATGCTTCATGGAAGGGTGGTGCAGGGACGGTGACTTGCGCGTGAATTAGTTTTAAGTGATAGTAGCCTTGCGCTGCAGCTACCGCACTATCTCCTCCTCCCCCACCTGAGCCCGGTGTCAAGACAGAGTCAAGAAGACCGGAGATGGGAGAGGGCGCAGGTGGCTGGCGCGGCCGGAGCCGCCCCTGGGCGTGCCACCACACCTTGCTTGGATCCCACGGAGTGGGAGTGTCATAAAGGCCACATTAAGAAGGAGCCATTGCAACCTGACTCTCAGTCCGCCAGTCAGCCACTCCACACAAAACACACATTGGGTTTACCACGCGGTCCGAGTTATCCCGTCAGTTGGCAACCTTCCAAGCCACGGCTTTTAGCGCACCGTGATAGGTTCAAGCGCGTCAGATTGTTTATAGTGAGGAAAATACGCTGAGCTCTCGACCTCAATCTCTCCCCCACCCCCACAATCAGACCACTGTCTGAGCCGGTCAGTTGTCTGATGCGGAAGCAGGCGCAGCTGCTGGTGACCTCGTCTACGTGTACTACGTACACGACCTGGCCCCCCAAACACAAGCACCAGGATTTCACACAACAGGGGGTTGAACGGCTTACATGTCACATGTGTGAGATAGCCAGAGGTCACGTTAAGAAGGAGCCATCGCAGCCTGACTCTCAGACCACCAGTCAGCCACTCCACAAAACACACATTGGAATAACTGCGAGGTCTGAGTGTAATTGTCAGTTGGCAACCTTCCAACCGCGGTGGTTAACGTTACCGCACACTCTTCTCCTCCCCCACCTGAGCCCGGTGTCAAGACAGTCAAGAAGACCGGAGATGAGAGAGGTCGCAGGTGGCTGGCGCGGCCGGAGCCGCCCCTGGGCGTACCACCACACCTGGCTCGGATCCCACAGAGTGGGAGTGCCATAAAGACCACATTAAGAAGGAGCCATCCCAGCCTGACGCTCAGACCACCAGTCAGCCACTCCACACAACACACATTGGACTAACTGCGAGGTCTGAGTGTAATTGTCAGTTGGCAACCTTCCAACCGCGGCGCTTATCGTCCCCGCACTCTCTGCTCCTCCCCAACCCGACCCTGTTGCAATGACAGGGTCAAGAAGACCGGAGACGGGAGAGGGCACAGGTGGCTGGCACGGTCGGAGCCGCCCCTGGGCGTACCACCACACCTGGCTCGGATCCCACGGAGTGGGAGTGCCATAATACACTACGCTGACAATAGCACCTTACTAGCCTCAAGCTTTGGTGATCTACAGGCTGTGGTGCCACGGGTGAATGAGATCGCTACTTCAGTCGACTTATCCGTAAGGGCTTGGAAGACCAAATTATTTTCAAGCTGCATCGCTGATTAGAAGGTGGCTTTCAACTTGAAAAAGTAAGCAGTTTCAAATACTCCAAGACGATACTGCTGGCCGATTAACAGGATAAGGACGACATTGTTTCCCAAAGCAATGCTGGTCGTCAGAGTTTCTCAGTCCTTAGAAAGGGCCTGTGGACCCGACGAGACATCTACATCGTCATAAAGATTCGTGCGAACTGTCCATCCGTTCGGTTTATCTTCTCTATGGCTTTGAATGCTGGGCTTTGCGCGTGGAAGATTATCGAAAACTGGACGTACTTGACCACCACTCCTAGAGGACCATCCATCGATTGAAGTACACCAACTTCGTCTCAACTAAGGTAGTCTGCACTCCCTGAGACAATACCGCAAGGATATTTCAGGCCAACTGAGGTGTTTTGGGCACGTCTTCTGTCGCCCGCCGCACGAGCTCAGTTATACTACCCTCCATTCAACGCTGCTGCCCATTTGAAGGCTTCGAAGAAGAGGGCAACACAAGACCTGGCTCAGAAAATTCCACTGGGCGTTTGCCTGCGTATGTTTGCGCCAAAGCACTCATTTCAGTGAAGTTGCACGGATGCGCGCAAGCACAGTAAAGTAATGTCGTCCCGCCGACTGCTTCTATTTCACTCTCAGAAACGCTCAAAAAAATTTCTTGCCGCTCATGTCTTAGCAAACCATCACCGTAACTGTGCCGACACTGCGCTTTCACTGGTCGTGCTGTTTACCGACCGATTCTACTAGATACCGTCTGTGCTACACTGTTCCGGCTCCTCCCGACATGTCCTGTTCGGAGAGGCGGGAGCGAGTGCTGGCTGGGATTCACATCGGGGAAACCTGCACGCATAAGCTCATATAACGAGCAAGTGGCAATAAAGTGTAACATGGAGACCATGTTTTCACCGGTGAAGGAGTCCGCATGTGCGCCCGTTTCGTCGCTTTTTATCCGTCTTTATTAGATTTTCCTTTTTTATGAGTGTAACAAATTTTCCCAGCGCCTAGTGCCTCGAGAAGTGTCCCCACAAGCTCCTTAGCTGGTCGTTCAGTCGGCGTTCAGCCTACTAGCCTCGGAAAAAGGATGCATAGTCGAGTACTAAAAAAACAGCAGCCAACTGCAAACGCCAAAATTCAAATAATTTAGGCCAAACTTCAAATGGGGTTGCAGCCTTTTGAAGATGCATGCAACAACGGTCTGTGAAAAACCGATGAATCTAAAGTTAACGGTTGGAAGTAGTCGAACATATTTACCACACAAGTACAAAATTTGTGTACTTATACTTACCCTTATTGAGTGGGCACAACAATGCCTTACAAATCTAATTTAAACGTGAGCTGGCTGTCTTGTCTGAAGTCAAAAACTTTTCCATTCGCCTCATTCTGATTATAGGAGGCGGCTTAGCACTTCCCCTAGCCTGGGAGGTTGGATCTGCACGACAGTTCGACCGTCGTAGTCCGACGATGTCCACCGTATGCTCCATGGAAGGGTGGTGCAGGGACGGTGACTTGCGCGTGAATTAGTTTTAAGTGATAGTAGCCTTGCGCTGCAGCTACCGCACTCTCTCCTCCTCCCCCACCTGAACCCGGTGTCATGACAGAGTCAAGAAGACCGGAGGTGGGAGAGGACGCAGGTGGCTGGCGCAGCCGGAGCCGCCCCTGGGCGTACCACCACACCTGGCTCGGATCCCACGGAGTGGGAGTGCCATAAAGGCCACATTAAGAAGGAGCCATTGCAGCCTGACTCTCAGTCCGCCAGTCTGCCACTCCACACAAAACACACATTGGGCTGACCACGCGGTCCGAGTTATCCCGTCAGTTGGCAACCTTCCAAGCCACGGCTTTTAGCGCACCGTGATAGTTTCAAGCACTTCAGATTGTTTATAGTGAGGAAAATGCGGTGAGATGTAGACCTCACTCTCTCCCCCACCCCCACCGTCAAACCGCTGTCCGAGCCGGTCAGTTGTCTGATGCGGAAGTGGGTGCAGCTGCTGGTGACCTCGTCTACGTGTACTTCGTACACTACCTGGCCCCCCAAACACGATCACCAGGATTTCACACAACAGGGGGTTGAAAGGTTTACATCTCACATATGTGAGATAGCCAGAGGTCACGTTAAGAAGAAGCCATCGCAGCCTGACTCTCAGACCACCCGTCAGCCACTCCACACAACACACATTGGAATAACTGCGAGGTCTGAGTGTAATTGTCAGTTGGCAAACATTCCAACCGCGGCGCTTAACGTTACCGCACACTCTTCTCCTCCCCCACCTGAGCCCGGTCTCACGCACAGGCAAGAAGACCGGAGATGGAAGATGGCGCAGATGGATGGCGCGGCCGGAGCCGCCCCTCGGCGTACCACCACACCTGGCTCGGATCCCACGGAGTTGGAGTGCCATGAGGCCACATTAAGAAGGAGCCATTGCAGCCTGACTCTCAATCCACCAGTCAACCACTTCACACAAAACACACATTGGGCTGATCACGCGGTCCAAGTTATCACGTCAGTTGGCAACCTCCCAAGCCATGGTTTTTAGCGCACCGTGATAGTTTAAAGCGCGTCAGATTGTTTATAGTGAGGAAAATGCGCTGAGCTGTCGACCTCACTCTCTCCCCCATCCCCAAAATCAGACCACTCTCCGAGCCGGTCAGTTGCCTGATGTGGGCGTTTGCGCATCGGCTGACGGATCGGCGTACCCGTCTTCGCACGCCACAGCACGACCTGGCCCCCATAACGCACATACCAGGATTCACTAACTCAGGGGATATGGAGCAGCTATCGCCGTCTGACTCCCATTCCACTGGTCGGACGGCGTGGTCTGGTGTAAGCGTCAGATTGGCATCTTCCCAGCCACGGTTTCTAGGAAACCGTGACATACTCAGGTACATGGTGATTGTGAGGGTGTTGTCAATGTATTGGTGTATATAGTGTGTGCTGATGTAGCCTAGCCTCCGGTGGTTTACCGCAGGTTTTTTTGAATAAGCATGTGTCCAAATAGGTGCATGCGGTGTGTGAATATGCGCGAGCAGTGAGGGCAGTGGAGGCGGGCACGTCGACTGTATGTCGGAGCCCCAGGCGCTGGTTCACCAGCCTCCGTGCGATGGATTCGCAGGAAACCGATCAAGCCAATGCGTGAGTTGAATTTGCGGGCGCAGCGTGGGCAGGAAAAATCGGAAGAGGCTGAGGGGGATGTCATTCATGATGGTGGGGTAGCGGTGGCGGCAAGAATGGTAGGAGTGGAGGGTGTGCATGATGTTTTGGTGTTGTCGGCATTGCGGTGAATTCCGCTGTCATGGATGCGCATGTGACCGAAAAGGCCCATGCGATGAGTGAATGCACGAGTACAGTGAAGGCAATGGATTCGGCGATCTCCGCTGTGTGTTGGAACTCCAGGCACTGGTTCACCAGTCTCTGTACGATGGATTCGCAAGTGACCGACCAGGCCGATGCGTGAGGTAAATGTGCGGTCGCAATGAGGTCAGTTTAGGAGAGGGTGCCCATCGCTGATGGTGGTAGTGGTGGTGGCGGTGGTGGTGGTTGTGGGGGTAACACGTGCTGAGCATTGTGATGTGGTCTCGATGATGGTGGGACTAATGGAATTGATGCCAGGGGTGAGGGTGGGGAGTCCGAAGGAGGGTTGACAGAAGTTGACGTAGAATTTTGAATTGTCGGATTGTTGATGCATTGCGTCCGAAGATGTCCGACTAGGCCGATTCGCGCGCGGAAGGTGCGGTGACAGCGCGGGCATGTTGGAAGGGCCTGGGCATTGGCGATGTTGGTCCGGGGCGCTGGTGACTTTCGTGCCGCTCTTTTGGTCTTGGCAGCGGCGATCCTGTTGGCTTCGTAGATTGCTGTCCCCTGTCTTCACTGTTCTCCTCCAAGCCGATCGATTCCGGGCAAGGTCCTCCCAGGACTCTGGGTTGATCTGCAATTGCTTCAGGGAGGTCTTCAGAGTGTCTTTGTAGCGTCGTACCTGACCCCCTTGTCGACGAGAACCCATGGCGACATCTCCATAGAAGAGTCGTTTGGGTAGCCTTTCGTCGTCCATCCGCACAAGGTGACCGCTCCAGCGCAGTTGCAGTTGTTTCAACTGAGCGTAAATGCTGAGAATGCCTGTTCGTTCTAGCACTTCCGTGTCCGGTATCCTGTTTTGCCAACTCAGCTTTAGTATTCTGCGGAGACAGCTGAGGTGGAAGTGGTTGAGCTTCCGCGCCTGCTTTTGGTAGATCGTCCACGTCTCCGCTCCATACAGCAGCGTCGGCAATATGACAGCTTTGTACATCTTGAGTTTGGTGCTGAGGTGGAGACCATGTCGATTCCAGACCACATTTTGCATGCGTCCAAAGGCTTGGCTGGCTTTAGCGATCCGATGGGCGATCTCATCGTCGACTTTGGTGCTGCGTGAGAGATTGCTGCCTAGGTACGTGAAGGTATCCACAGATTTAAGTTGGGCGCCATTGACATTGATGTGAGCTGCGGTGTAGAGAGTGTTGGGCGACGGTTGATGCATCACAACCGTTTTCTCAGTGTTGATGCGAAGTCCGAAGTTGTCACAGGCGGCAGCGAAGAGGTCCATGCTCCTTTGCATTTCCTCTTCTGTCGTTGTATTGAGTGCGCAGTCGTCAGCGAATAGAAGTTCGTGGATGGTGGCTGTGGAGACACGCGAGCGGAAGTGCATCCGTCGTTGGTTGAAGAGTCGGCCATCCATCCGGTAGGCGATGCGGATCCCGGGGCGTTCGTCACGGTAGGCATCCATTAACATGGCAGAGAACATGAGGCTGAAGAGGGTAGGCGCAAGGACGCAGCCCTGCTTCACACCGTTGGTCACTGCGAATGCTTCAGATACTGTCCCATTGTCAGCAACGCGCGCCATCATCCCGTCGTGAAGCTGACGTACCATATGCGTGAACCGTTCAGGACAGCCGAATTTCTGCATGATTTTCCACAGCCCGTCGCGATTCACCTTGTCAAAGGCTTTCGTCAGATCCACAAAGGTAGTGTAGAGGTGAGTCCGCATCTCTTGGCACTTCTCTTGCAGCTGGCGAGCAGCGAAGATCATTTCGATTGTTCCCCTGTGTCGTCGAAAGCCGCATTGGCTTTCCGGGAACAGTCCTTGCTCCAGGTGAGTGTTCAAGTGGTTGAGGAGAATGCGGGCGAAGATCTTTCCAGCGATGTTCAGTAGCGAAATTTATCGGTGGTTGTCGGAGAGTTGGCGGTTCCCTTTCTTCTTGTAGAGGTGGACAATGGTGGCGTCCTTGAAATCCTGAGGGACTTGTTTTTGGTGCCACATCTCCTGGAAGAGCACTGTGAGTTGATTCATCAGTTGGGGTCCACCATGCTTGTAAATCTCAGCAGGGATCGTGTCCGAGCCAGGTGCTTTCCCGCTGGAGAGTTGCTGCACGGCTCTGATTGTTTCTTGGAGAGAGGGCGGGAGATCAAGGTTGGCGTTGATTTTCACTTCAGGCAGGCGATCGATGGCGGCGTCGGAGATGGTGGAGGGCTGGTTGAGAACGCTTTGAAAGTGTTCTGCCCACCGCGTCAGGATTTGCGTCTTCTCAGTGAGAAGCGTCCTACCATCGGCACTGAGAAGAGGGGCGGCGCCTTTGACGGGAGGTCCGTAGACAGCCTTGGTGGCGGCGAAGAATTTCTTCCATTCGTTTCGGTCTGCGTACCCTTGTATTTCCTCGGCTTTGCACGTCATCCAGGCATCCTGCATCTACCGCAGCCGTTGCTGTACAAGGCGTCGACTTCGGTAGAAGGCTGTCTTGTTTTCAGCGGTAGGGCGATCGATGTAGGCTTTGTGTAACTGGTTCTTCTCGACGAGCAGAGCGTTGATAGCTGCGTCGTTGTCATCGAACCAGTCTTGGTGCTGATGACGTGCGCGGCCGAGGACATCCAGGGCAGTGGATTGGATAATGTCTCTCAGCTGACACCAGCGGTTCTCCACGGAGATGTCCGCGTCGGCGACTGGAATGTTGGCTAGACGGTTGGCCAGTTCGTTGCTGAAGATGGTGAGCAGGTACATTCAACAAAACAGTATTCAACTTACCTTGTGGTCGCTTACCTTGGGGTCTCCTGCGGGGTTGCAGACGGAGCCTCATCTTGAAGATGACGAGGTGGTGATCCGTCCATCCATCGGCATCGGGGATCGCCTTTGTCACCAACACGTCCTGTTTATCTCGCCTCCGGACGAGAACATAGTCCAAGCGGTGCCAGTGTCTCGAACGAGGATGTACCCAGGTCGCTTTTTACCGCTTTGGGAGGCGGAAGGTATTGGTCAGAATAAGGCGGTGTTCAGCGCAGGTTCGTAGGAGAAGAAGACCGTTGTCATTGAAGCCAGCGAGACCATGGGGACCCAGCACTCCTCTCCACGAGGCATGGTCTGTGCCGATGCGGGCATTAAAGTCACCAAGGACAATTAAATTATCCGCCTTCGGCACAGTCGCCAAGAGGGAGTGTAGATCCTCGTAGAATTTGTCCTTCGCCGCATCAGAGCTCGTCATTGGGGGAGCGTAGGCACTGATGATGGTGGCGAACTTGTCTCCCCGAAGAGGCAGGCGGAGGCTCATCAGGCGATCATTGATACCCTGCGGTAGACAGGGCAGGCGTCCCACGATGCCGTTCCGAATGGCAAAGGCGACACCAGCGTCGCGTCGCTCTGCCTTTGGTCGTCCGCTCCAGAATAAGATGTAGCCGGCAGCCACCTCCTCCAGCTGACCCTGTTCAGAGAATCGGGTCTCGCTGAGAGCAGCAATGTCAACCTTGTAGCGCGCCAGTTCCCGAGCGACAACCCACGGCTGACTAGCAGTGAAGGGTTTAGAGGTGTGTACAGACACAGGGACAATATCCGTGCTATTTCTGACATATATTCCGTCGACAGCCAAAAAACCCCTAACCGTAGACCACACTCCCATCAGGACTGGTAGGTGCACGCTACTCTCTTATGACTGAATATTCCCGATCCCAGCTCATTTGGTGTTGGTGCGGCTGCAAGAACGTTGTTTGATAATCAGCTATATCGGGTTCGAACCTGTTGTGTACAGACTCAGTGTGGGCTGAAGCTGGCTGATGACGTCAAATAGGCCAGCAGTGGCCATTCCCGTCCACCCTATCGGTAAAACTGGGAAAATACGGAAGCTGCCTCCGAATACTCTGCCAGATGCAGAGGGTTACAGTGCTCTCTCTTGTGTTATTTTGGTCAAGAATATATATATATCCACCCCCCTAAACAGGACCCGGGGATATGAACACCCCATCCAAGTAAAAAAATAGCATGTGCACAATTCTAGGAAAGGTAAAATTTCCCCTGTCATAGTCCTAACACTGTTCCTATTATAAACATAAACCACAGCCCCAATGTTAACCCTAAACCTTAACCCAACAGTTAGCAATAAGTCAAATCTTAACCCGAAACTTAACCGTAACTTACCTTAATATTAATGTTGACACTAACCTTAAACCAAACCCAAAACGTAATCTTAACTCTAACCATATTTCCCCCAGAAGTTGGAACAAACGACCACTGTACTGCGCGCGGTCCCTATCCTCCTGTACTGTTTAGGGAGCCGTTATTTTGCCTCAGTGGTTACATTTAATGGCGAATGAGGGTTTTAGGGTGTTGAACAACCAAGCACCTCGCACATGTATTTACTATTAGTAGTCTTCAGAATAAACGAAGTCAAATTAATTTCAACTAAATTCTTGTGTGATTTTAACTTTGATTACTTCATTTAAGAAAGTAGCTTCTTAGCAAGCACGGTTTTGTCTTCTCCTGTTCACGGATTCCACTTATTTGACCTCAGAAGAGGCTCTTGATATAGGCCCTCGCATCAGGCCTTGTACTCGAATTTAAGCCTGCACTGTCGTGAAATGTAGACGCGTGCGCTCTATGCTCTAGCGCTTTAGATCCTAAATCCACCCTCCCCACTCCGGAACCTGGCGCACAAACGGCGACGGCGGCTTTCTCTTTCCTTAGCTGTTAGCCGACAGCCAACTGCTGCCCTCAGGCCAACGGGTGTTTGAGTTCGTTTGTGAGCATCGATTTTCGGCGTCGGTCGGTCGGCCTGACTGACGGATGGGTGAAAAGCATGGGTGGTCTGGCTGTGATCGTTTTCTCGCTCTGCCTGTTTCCCTTCTTCTCTTGCTCCACTTGGGACGGCCTGTGAATTAGACAACCTCTCCCCCCTGTCAGTTGGCTGGCAGGGCCTGAATAGAGTTAGGTGTAGGAGGAAGTGGTGGTGGTGATGGTGAAGGAGGCAGATAACGAAGCAGAAGACGGTTGTTGCTACTCCTGTTCATGGTCTCAGCGCACCTCCTTGCCAGAGGCAGTTCTCGCGAGGTGTCCTTTCCGAGGCGAATCCGGCCGTTGGGTCGCATCACGTGCTCAAGCCAGCACGCGCCAGACTTGCGTCAACCCCCCTCCCTTCGTTGCCCGCCCCCAATCCAATGTAATCAGGTGCGTCCGAACGTTTGCGCGCGCGTTTCTTTGTCCAGCATAGCCCGTGAATCGCTACTTCCGTTGCCAGAGCTGTCCCCTTCCGATCTCAAAAAGGACGAGAGTGCGGCCCAAAGCAAGCTCATCTGTGTATGTTGCCGCAGAGCAAGAGAGATACTGATACATTTTCGTCAGCACTTAAAAGTAATACGCTAGAAAGTTGCCGAAAGAGGATTTTCCTCGGAAATATAGTCGTGTGTTTGCAAGAAGGCTGGCTCTTTTACTATTCGACCTAACGATGCGCGTTGTTATGCTTACAACGAGAGGAAACGTTGGATCCATTAGCGTACCCCATCTCTTCTCCCGCTACTTTGGTTTGGCCTGGCTGCGCGCGCCTTTCTAATTCACGTGCAAGCCGCGGTACTTACGTAGTGGCATCTAGTAGAAAATTATATCGATCTCCCGGTAGTGAAAAGTAACAGTGATCAGTATTTACGATTGTACAAACCAGTAGGCTGATGATAAGTTGGCTCCCGTCTATAACTGAACAGAGAAAACCACTTTCGTTCTCTTTTCAATGCATGCCGATGACTCTGTGCTTCTAGCATTACTCGCAAGACAGAGAGTATTCGTAGACTTCTCGACGGCCATAGCTGCATCCTTGTTCTGTCCCTTTTTTCACCCATTTTTCTCGCCATTCCATCGTCTTTGACCTCCAACCCCGACATGACCACAATCTCATTCGGATAAGTAGGAAACAGTGACGATTTTTAGCACATAAATCCAAATAGACCAAAGGAATGGTAGATGATGCGATGTGACTTAGGCAAGTTATTGTATGTGCCCATTCTGTCCTTGTTGGGTATTGTCACATTAGTCACTGCAGGTACGATACGTCCACCCAACGCTTTAGGAGGGGATGGGGACAACGGACAGTGCGGTTTACAGCATTTTTTCACGAGTGTTATAGCTTGTGCCAGTGTGCATACGGGTATGAGCTGGTGCCCACCAAGGGACAGGAGAGGACGCGCCTATGAGCCGCGCGACACAACCAACCCTCTCCTCCCCCCGCACTGCCCTGGCACTCGCGCTTGTCGGTGCTGCGTCGGCAGCAGTGGTGGTGGTGGTGGTGGCGGCGGCGGCGGCGGCGGCGTGGAGGTCTGCTAATGTGTGCCATCACATCCCGACGATGGTAAAAAAATGCCGACGTCGCCGCCGCCGCCGCCGCCGTGGTGGCGTCGTCGTTGTCGGCAGTTGTTGATTTTTTCCTCTAGCTAGCCGCCCCTGTCGCCATCTAAGTTACCGCCTCCGCTGTCGCGTTGCTCAAAGCGAAGGCGTGTGTGGCGGGGTCCAATACCTCTGCCCCCCGCCAGCGCTGTCGCCGCCGCCGCTGCCGCCGCCGCCGCTGCCGCTGCCGCCGATAGCACGACTGGCCGCCCGAGTCTCATGCAGCCGCGACGTGTACGCACACGAGGAGTCGTCTTCACCCGACGTTTATGCACATTATCATAAAGGCTAGAAATGCCGACATCACGGTTAATCCGCCCCTCCCCCATTGCCGCCACTTAGGGGCCTGTCTAAGCGCTTTGGCTTGTTTTCGTCCACCTCTTGCACTCCTTTCCCGTCATTCGGTATATTTGTGAGTGTCCACTGGCGCGTTTCCCGGCCTAAAGTCACTGTCACCAGGGTGTCGTATGGACCTTTGTGCAGGGGATGACTGCGCGTCGTGAGGCCCAGTCTATCTGAGGCATGCGCTCCCTAGCGCGACTTTTTCGTTGCCACGGTGCACACAAATCTCGATGGGCTGACACTGCCGAGCTCAACCACGCCCCTTAGTCGCATGCATGGCTGAGAGCAGCACCCAAACCCATCAAAGACCGGAGTATACAGTTCCCTTCCGGTTTCACTGATAGTAGTGCTTTATATTGTATTTGGAGGTTATTTAAGACTTGATTTTGTAGGAAAACTCAATTGAATCCCTAAATAGTTCCCTTCAAAACTTCTACTCGATTTAGTACTCAGTAGTATGCAGAGAAAAGAACCTACTGGAATGTTAGACGCATCAGCTGTTGCCTAAGAGTGGGGGGAGACTTATACAGCCTCCTCCAGCCAGTCCTGCCCGCCCCATGACCTGCAGTCAAACGGAAATCGGACCTGAGAGAGAGAGAGAGAGATGATAATGATGTTGGTGGTGGTGATGACGATGATGGTGATGCTGATAGGGGGAGAGGAACAGGAGCAGGAGCAGCTTCAAGCCAGACTAGAGAGAAAGTGAAATTCGGTAGGGGAAGCAGTTTAGTATACCATCGATAAAAAGTGTGGTAGTAATTTGATTCGTCTTTTTAACACTACGTGTTCGCAGGGTGGTAAATGAATGGTCAGGATGTGCGTTTATATAAAGAAAAATGGGCTGGGAAACAAATGAGTCCACATGCGGATTTGCTTCTGCAAGTATTACACTTGAGGTATTACCTGGCAAATGCGTTTTAATTAAAACAATCTACAGTTTCTGACCTTTTATGCTGTTTTTTATGCATTTTTTCTAAAACAAGTCATTTTAAAAACTTTCAGATTCAACCCGGTGTACTTTCGAGAACCTGTCAAGCCACAGCTGAATCATGTCAAAGTCTACTGGATTCAATTGAGCACCTCTAGAACAGAAGCTGAATATCTCGAACTTTCACAAGGACCTGCTTTACCTCAGAAGAGCCTAAGCACCTCTCCTTCGGTTCTGTCCAAACTTCTACGAAATGGGAACACTGTCAATTCACCAATACTTTTCATCCGTCGACCGTCGTCAAATCAGCGTCTCTCCTCAACTCAATAGAACTGTGTATTGACGTGAAAAGCACAATTAAACTGCAATCAATCTACCTCAAGTGTATTTTTATATTTGCCTTTCCTACTTTGTCATCGTCGCAGAACAGATTGCGAACTTTTCTGTATTCCAGAACAGTCTCTCCAAAGCGAGCCTCTGGTTCCTACCACGCGCGACGCAATCGCGTCCTTTACGCCCTGTCGCCTACACACGTCGTTTTCCCCACCAACCAACTGCCTCTTTGTTTGCTCTTCCCCTCTGGCACATTCTCAGAATGGGGTCATTTACTGCGTTTGCTTTTTGGCCATCCAGTCCTGAAAAATACGATTTAGTCACGGTCCCGAAAGTTGTCTAAAGACTGTCCTCCATGAACTCATATACCTTCAATGTTTTTGCTTTCCCAGTAAAAAGTGTGTTTTATATTTTGTTGCACGAGAGATTCCCTGGTGTTCCCTACAGTTTGTGGCAAGACATGTGAAGTACCCCCCTCCCCCATAGTAGATTCATCTATATAGCCATGCAGCTTACTTCTTCTCCACGCGAACCTTGTTTAATGTTCGTCCTCGACGATATGTGCATTAGCCAAACATTCGATTTTTACTTTCATGTGCTACTTGGCGTATGTTAGAGACTGTCGTTTTTTGCCGGCTGTCCAACACTGAGGTGTGAAATGCAAGAAAAGTGCATGGTTACCCCTGTACAAAGTAAAGGGAGAAAGTTTCATTTATAGAAGAAAAGACGTTCGCACGGATATTTATTAAAAAAATCTACGATAGTTAAACCGCCGATTTCGACGACGTCCACCGCACGCTCCACAGCAGGGTGGTGCAGGGATGGTGGCTTGCGCGTGGATTAGTTTTAAGTGATAGTAGCCTTGCGCTGCAGCTACCGCACTCTCTCCTACTCCCCCACCTGAGCCCGCTGTCATGAAAGAGTCAAGAAGACTGGAGGTGAGAGAGGGTGCAGGTGGTTGGCGCGGCTGGAGCCGTCCCTGGGCGTACCACCACACCTGGCTCGGGTCCCGCGCAGTGGGAGTGCCATAAAGGCCACATTAAGAAGGAGCCATTTCAGCCTGACTCTCAGTCCGTCAGTCAGCCACTCCACCCAAAACACATATTGGGCTGACCACGCGGTCCGAGTTATCCCGACAGTTGGCAACCTTCCAAGCCACGGCTTTTAGCGCACCGTGATAGTTTCAAGCGCGTCAGATTAATTAACGTGAGGAAAATGCGCTGAGCTGTCGACCTCACTCTCTCCCCCACTACCACGATCAGACCACCGTCCGAACCGGTCAGCTGTCTGATGAGGAAGTGGGCGCAGCTGCTGGTGACCTCGTCTACGCGTACTACATACACGACCTGACCCCTAATACAAGCACCAGTATTTCACACCACAGGGGGTTGAATGGCTCACAAATCACATGTGTGAGATAGCCAGAGGTCACGTTAAGAAGGAGCCATTGCAGCCTGACTCTCAAGCCACCAGTCAACCACTCCACACAACACACATTCGATTGACTGCGAGGTCTGAGTGTAATTGTCAGTTGGCAACCTTCCAACCCACGGCGCTTATCGCCCCGTGATATTCTCAATCTCAGATCACATATGCAGCAGATGAACCACATGGAGAAGGAGCCGAGTATCATACTTGCCTGCCAATTAGCTATGCAGGCTAAAAGCATGATTTGTGTCGTGTTGCGTGTGATCATGTGAGGTGCAGAGGCTGATGAGGAGAGATGTAGTGTTGTGTTATAGCCGGCAGTGTTCTACCGCAGGTTTTCATGAAGACGCATGTGACCCAATAGGCCCATGCGTTGTGTGAATGTGCGTGGGCAGTGCGAAATGTTTAGTCGGGTGCCCGTCAGTTCTGTAGGTGATGCGGATTCCAGACTGCTCATAACGGTAGGCATCCATCAGCATAGCCGAGAACATAAGATTGAACAGGGTGGGAGCCAATACGCAGCCGTGCTTCACTCCATTGGTCACTGCGAATGCTTCGGATACCGTCCCGTTGTCAGTGACGCGCGCCGTCATCCCGTCATGAAGCTGAAGCACCATGTGCGTGAACCGCTCCGGACAGCCGAATTTCTGCATGACTTTCCACAGTCCGTCGCGATTTACCGTGTCAAAGGCTTTCGTTAGATCCACGAAGGTAGTGTATAGGTGAGTTCGCATCTCCTGACACTTCTCTTGTAGCTGGCGGGCGGCGAAGATCATATCGGTTGTCCCGCGGTGTCGGCGGAAGCCACATTGGCTTTTCCGGAGCAGGCCCTGCTCTAGGTGACCGTTAAGACGATTGAGAAGGATACGGGCGAGGATCTTCCAGGCGATGTTGAGCAACGAGATGCCTCTGTGATTATCACAGAGTTCCCAGTTCCCCTTCCGTTTGTAGCGATGGACGATGTTCGCGTCTTTGAAATCCTGAGGAACTTGTCCTTGGCGCCGCATCTCATGGCATAGTGTTGTGAACCTGCCATCAGCCGGGGCTTGCCGTGCTTTGTAGACTTCCGCTGGGATTGCGCCGGATCCTGGTGCTTTACCGCTGGGCATCTGCTGCACAGCCCGGATGGTTTCTGGCAGGGAAGGCGGCAGATCCAGGTCATAGTTCGTGTCCACACGAAGGAGCCGGTCAATGGCAGCATCGGAGATGGCTGATGAGCAATAAAGGACACTTCTGAAGTGCTCGGCCCAGTGCTTTAGAATTTGGAATTTATCTGTCAACAGTGTTGTGCCGTCAGAGCTGAGCAGCGGTGCGGCCCCTTGATACACGGGCCGTAGATGGCCTTGATGGCTTTGAATAAGTTTTAATTTCATTGCGGTCCGCATGCCGTAGGATTTACTCAGACTTTTGACCCCTCCAGGATTCCAGCATCTCCCATAGCCGTTGCTGTACAAGGCGCCGGCATCTGAAGAAAACTGCTTTGGTGGTGTCAGTCCGAAGGTCCATGCACGCTTTGTGTAGTCCATTCTTCTCCACCAGTAAGTTGCTGATGTCGGCGTCATTGTCGTCAAACCAGTCCTGGTGTTGACGAGTGCGCGTCTGAGGACTTTGAGGGCGGTGGACTGGCGGCAGGTCCTCCAGTTTGTGGGTTATTTGGTTGCTGAAATCAAAACATTGAGCAGGCAAATTTAACGAAAGAGTATTTAACTTACCTGGCGGCCTCTTACCTTGGGGCCTTCGTCGGGGTTGCATTCGGAGCCTCATCTGTCCAACCATGGGCATCATGGATCGCCTTGGTTACCAGCAAGTCCTGTCAATCTCGCCTCCGGACGAGAACATAGCCCAGCAGATGCCAGCGCCGGGACCGAGGGTGCATCCACGAGGCCTTCTACCGCGTCGGAAGGCGGAAGAAGGTGTTGGTCAGCAGGAAACGGTGTTCCGCACACGTGCACAGAAGAAGGAGGCCGTCACGTTACAGCTACCCAGACCTTGGGGACCCAGCACTCCCTGCCAGGCAGTGTGGTCCGCCCCGACGCGGGCGTTGAAGTCACCAAGGACAATATACTTGTCCTCTTTCGGCACAGTCATCAGCAGGGCATGCAGGTCCTCGAAGAATTCGTCTTTCTCCGCATCAGAGATCGACATTGGGGGAGCGTAGGCGCTGATGATGGTGGCAAACTTGTATCCCCAAAGAGGCAGGCGGAGGCTCATCAGGTGATCATTGATACCCTGCGGCAGACAGGGCAGACGTCCTGCGATGTCGTTCCGGATGGCAAAGGCAACACCAGCGTCGCGTCGCTCTGCCTTTGACTGGCAACTCCAGAAGAAGGTGTAGCCGGCACCCACCTCCTCCAGCTGGGCCTGCTCAGAGTATCTGGTCTCGCTGAGAGCAGCAATTTCCACCTTGTAGCGCACCAGTTCCCGAGTGACTAGTGCCGTCCTCCGTTTCGGCCAGTTGCTCCTAGGATTGTCTTAAATGGAACGAACATTTCAGACTGCTAGTGTGAGTGGACTCACCCAAGTAGCCTGGATAGTATGGCGAGGGGGGTGGGGAAGGGGGTATTGTTGTTATTTTGAGTTTTACGACCGTGTATTTTGCGATCTACGAGCCGCGGCCGGCTGCAGAAGACGTGATAACTAGCATTTGTTAAGGGCACTTTTCTAGCCCCTTCCTCCACGAGGAGGCATGCAGTGCTGACCCTAAATAGGGCTGCTCGGACATCCCAGAGGGCTGCCGAACTCCACTATGGGTCACGGTTTTGTTTTAGTGTGAGAACGACCCGAGTTAGCCTGGGCCGCCTACAGGGTTGCTGTCGCCCCCACCGTAGGGCTTTTTGAGAGGGAGGAGGTGGGAAGTTCGGAGTCTGATATACCAGGTGTGGAAGTACACACGACAGTTTAACCGTCGTAGTCCGACGATTTCCACCGTGTGCTCCATGGGAAAGAGGATCAGGGACGGTGACTTGCGCGTGATTTAGTTTTAAGTGATAGTAGACTTGCGCTGCATCTACCGCACTCTCTCCTCCTCCCCCACCTGAGCCCAGTGTCAAGACAGAGTCAAGAAGACCGGAGGCGGGAGAGGACGCAGGTGGCTGGCGCGGCCGGGTCCCCTAAGTCCTAGCCGCCCCTAGGCATGCCACCACACATCCATGTTCGGCATTTGTTATGGGAGCTCAACCCGAATAACGCCTGCCGTGCCCTAATTTGGCCCCCGTGTTGGTCCAACGCATCTACCACGTGGCCCGTTTAGGGGAGCACGGAAGCACACACAACACAGTAGACCCTCACATTGTTTAGCCCGCCGGTCGTGACTGTTGCCCGGGGTGTGGTCGCTGGGAAGAACAAAACTTCGAGGAGCCACAGGTGAGAGTTGGGTACCAGTTAGAGTTGGCCACAGGAGCATTCACCACCTATACGAGACAAATGGAGCGACCAAATGCTGTCTGTGTGGTGCCACCCCTAACTTGTACTTCTACACCCCAATATCAACCATAAGCCTACCCTAAACCTCAACTCTACGGGTAAAGCGAACCCAAATTTTAATCCTTAGCATAATCCCGACTGTAACCCAGCTCTAATCTTAACTGAACCTTACACTTACTCCTAACGTTCACTTTAACCATAAACCTAATTTCCCCAGAATTTGATGCAAAGCAAAATATATTGCGGGCCGTTCCCATTCCCATGACCGGCTTAGATGGCCACACAATTCATCCCTACCGTATCCAATTCGGCACGCATTTTCAGCACATAAATGAGATAAGTATGAAGAGAGGAAGTGAAATCCATGTTTTGCATGTCGTCTTCACCGCAGTATTGTAACCAACACTTCTAAACGCTCGGCCTATTCGCACGGAAAGCTGACAAAAATTGTGTACAAACCAAAAATGACGGCAAAGATAGATATTTGGTTACTATTTCTCCTCCTTCCAAGTGGGTTAAAGCCTAATAACCTTCATGAATGCCACCTACGAGGACGAAACGTGTGTGTGGGGTCTGTAAGTGTCCCACAGAAATTCCTATTGATGAAGAAGGAGGTAAGTAACTTGAAACAAGAAACGACCAATCTGCAAAGTCTAAAAGAATAAATTAAGTATGCGATTATAGCTTCCACAGGCATACCTACTGTAGAGCTATAAGACATCAAGTTTACAGACCTCTGTTAATCAGTAGACATTTGTGTCCTTCGATTTCAAAGACGCCAAAATCGTCCATCTCTAAAAGAAGAAGGGGAAGCGCCAACTGTGCAGCAATCACCAGGGAATCTCACTGCTAAACATCACCTGGAAGATCTTCGCCCGTATCCTTGTCAATCGCCTGAACGGTCACCTAGAGCAGGGTCTGCTCCTGGAAAGCCAATGTGGCTTCCGAAGACACCACAGAACAACTGGCATGATTTTTGCCACTCACCAGCTACAAGAGAAGTGTCAGAAGATGTGAACCCACCTCTACGCTGCCTTCGTGGAACTTATGAAAGCCTTTGACACGGTGAATCGCGACGGAATATGGAAGATCATGCAGCAATTCACCTGTCTCAAGAGATTCACTCACATGGTGCGTCGACTCTACGATGGCTTGATGGCGCGCGCCATGGACAACGGAGCCGTCTCAGAGGCCTTCGCAGGGACTAACGGAGTGAAGCAGCACTGCATCCCCGCACCTACCCTCTTTAGTCTCATGATCTCTACCATGCTGATGGACACCTACCGTGACGAACGCCCCGGGATTCGCATCGCCTACCGGATGGACGGCCGAATCCTCACCTAACAGCGTATGCACTTCCAATCGCATGTATCCACAGCCACCATCCACTAACTTTTCTTCGCTGACGACTGCGCACTCAATGCAATGATAGAAGGGGTCACGAAAAGGAGCATGGACCTCTTCGCTGCTGTCTGCGACAACTTTGGACTGCACAACAACATGGAGCAAACGGTGGTCACGCATCAGATGCCGCCCAAGACCACCTACAACGCAGCTCGTACCAATGTAAACGGCGCCGAACTGAAATCCGTGAATACCTTCACCTACCTGGACAGCAACTTCTTACGCAGCAACAAAATCGCTGATGAGGTCGCCCATTGGATCGCCAAAGCCAGCCAAGCCTTCGGATGCATGCAAAACGTCGTCTCGAATCGATACGGTCTCCACCTCAGTACCGAACTCAAGATGTACGAAGCTGCCATATTGCCAACGCTGCTGTATGGAGCGGAGACGAGGACGAGCTACCAAAAGCTGGCGCGGAAGCTCAACCACTTCCACCTCATCTGCTATCACAGAATACTAAAGCTGAGATGGCAAGACAAGATTCCGACCACAGAAGTGCTGGAACGATCAGGCTTCCCCATCATCTACGCCCAGGTTAAACAACTGCAACTGCGCTGGAGCGGTCACCTTGTGGGGGTGGA
Source organism: Schistocephalus solidus (assembly GCA_017591395.1). NCBI lineage: Eukaryota > Metazoa > Platyhelminthes > Cestoda > Diphyllobothriidea > Diphyllobothriidae > Schistocephalus > Schistocephalus solidus. Next base: position 39,779 of record WEDG01003756.1, on the reverse strand, counting down.
CGACGATAGACTACCAAATCGACTTTTCTACGGTGTTGTCGCCACTGGTTCTCGTTGACAAGGGTTCAAGTACGACGCTACGAGGACACTGATGACTTCCCTGAAGCAACTGCAGATCAACCTGGCAAACTGGGAGGACCTCGCCCGAAACCGACCGGCCTGGGGAAGATAGTGAAGACAGGGCAGCAATACATGAAGCTAACCAGATCACCACCGCTAAGACAAAACGGGTGGCACAATGGTCACCAGCGCCCAGGACCAACACCGCCAACACTCAGGCCCTTCCAACATGCCCACGCTGTCAACGCACCATCCGTGCGCGAATCAGCCTTGTCGGACATCTTCGGACGCAATGCACCAACAATCTCACAATTCCAACTTCTACGTCAAATGCTGCCAGCACTCCTTCGGACTTCCCCTCCCTCAGCCCTGGCATCAGTTCCATTACTCCCATTATCATAGAGACCAAATCCCCATACTCATCACCTGCTACCTCCACAACCATCACCACTAGTGATGTGGGGCTCGGTCCTAAACTGTCCTCATTGCAACCGCACTTTCACATCACGCATTGGCCTAGTAGGTCACTTACGAATCCATCGCACAGAGACTGGCGAACCAGTGCCTGGAGCACCAACACACAGCAGCGACCGCCGCATCCACTGCCCTCAGTGCCCTCGCGCATTCACTCATCGCATGGGACTATTCGGTCACATGCGCATCCATGACAGCGGAATTCACCGCAACGTCGACAACACCGATATCCCATACACATCCTCGGCTCCTGCCAATCTCACCGCCACTGCCACCCTTACTAACACGAACGACAGCCCTCCAATTCCTCTGGTTTCTCCTGCCCACAATGCGCTCACAACTTCGCCTTACGCATCGGTCTGATCGGTCATCTGCGAATCCATCGCACGGAGGCTGGTGAACAAGTGCCTGGGGTTCCGACATACAGTTGCCATACCAGCCTCCACTGCCCTCACTGCTCCCGCACCTTTACACACCACATGCGCCTATAAGGTCACAAGCGGCTCCATGAAAAGCTGCGGTAAACCATCGGAGGTTTAACCACATCAGCGCATACTGCCTCCACCAATACATACACAACACCCTCACCATCACGATGTACCTGAGAATATTACAGTCTCCTAGATATCGTGGCTTCGATGGCCACCAATCTGACGCTTACACAAGACCACGCCGTCGGCCCAGTGTGCGTTGTGCGGCGGACCAGTGGACTGAGAACCAGATGGCGATGGCTCCTCCATATCCCATGGTTTAGTGAATCCTGGTGTGTGCATTATAAGGGCCAGGTCGTGCTGTGGCGCACGAAGACGGGTATGCCGAACCATCATCCAATGCGCCAGCTGCCACCTCAGACAACTGACTTGTTCAGATAGTGGTCTGATTGTGGGGGTGGGGGGAGAGAGTGAGGTCAACGGCTCAGCGCATTTTCCTCTCTATAAACAATCTGACTCGCTTGAAACAATCCCGTTGCGCTAACAGCCATGGCTTGGACGGTTGCCAACTGACGGGATAATTCAGACTGCGTGGTTAGTTCAGTGCGTGCGTTTGTGCGCAATAAACGACTGGATGACTGAGAGTAAGGCTGCACTGGCTGCTTCTTAACGTGGCCTTGGCAGTTGAACAAGCGCACACCTTCTGATTTGAATATGAATATATCTGGATAAAAACAAAAAAGAATTGTTCACAAAACCTAAAATTTCTTACGGTATACACACTACTAAACATTCCGAGTGCAGCTGCTGAGTCACTCCTTCATTTGGTCAAGAAAGTAGCAAGTCACTAGGAGGTTTTTATTGTTGGAGATTTCAACGCACCTGCAATAGACTGTGTAAAACTGACAGTTGACGGTGCACCAACTTCCTTCTGCCGTAAGTTAATAGACTTCATTCTCGACCAACCTCGGGCACAGGAGTTTACTTCACCAACGAGATTTATAAAGAACCAGAGAGTCAATTTTCTGGACCTAGTATTTACGAAAGACATCTGTAACATTGAGGAAGTGCATTCTAATACACCTCTCGGTAAGAGTGGCAATACTATGCTGCTGTGGAATCACACACTCTATTCTCGACGCCAGAAGAGAATGCAAGGCAATAAAAATGCGCGAAAGGTAGATTTCAATGCGAGGATGAACAAACTGATGTTCGTTAATCGGGACTGTTTGCTCAAGTGGAATCTAGGGGATAAAGCTTTCACTGGATATGATCAAGCGCTATTGTCCAGTGAAGGAACATAAAACTTAATAGTCGCCCTGTCTGGTTAACAAGCCAACTTAACAGGCATTTAAAGAAGAAAAATTTAAATGGGAGGTATTTGGGGAAACTGGGTCACTAGATCCCTTAAAGGAATTTCGTCGCCAACAAAATGCTGTCAAAAAATGATCTGTCAGGCAAGGAAGAACCATGAATTCAGAATTATCCAGCAGGTTGAAAATAAGCCTTAAATGTCATTCCACTCTATTAATATTCAACTGAAAATCAAGGACCCAGTGGTAGTAATAAGGATGATAATGGTGTAGAAGTCGTTGAAAATGGTGAGAGAGCCGAGCATTTCAGTCGGTTCTTTTCCTCGGTATTCACTATAAAAACTGAGCTTCAGTTTGACAATGTCAACAGTGCTGTTGTAAATACCGGTCTGGAGCTTCAATATATACTATTCCCAGCATTTGTCATGAAAAGAGAGCTGAAAAATCTCAGAGAACCCAGGTCATCTAGTCCGGAGAATATATTGGCAAAGTTCTTAATAAAATTGGCAAGCGAACTCTCCAAACTACTAGCACCTCTCTTCCATTCGTAATATGGCAGCCTACCATTCGAACGGAAGTCAGCAAATATATTCCCGATATACAAGTGTAAGGCTCGATCTGATGTCAACTATTATCGGCCTGTCAGCCTAACCTGCATTTGATTAAAATAATGGAATCTATACTTAAGTAGGTGACAATGAAGTCTTTGGAGCACAAACGACTACTCTCAGAGCTCCAACACTGCTCAAGACAGAGCTACTCTTGTCATTCAAGTTTATTGTTTTCGACAGAGCAGTAGACTCACCAAATGGAAGAAGATGGTAGGGTTAAAGTTATCTACACTCATTTCAAGAAGGTATTAGATAGTGTCCCACACAAACTTCGACTCTGTAATTTATCTGCTGACTTTGGCCGCATATTTCTTACAGGGAAATTGCAAGCCATGTGGATCGATACCTCTAAGTCAACACCTACTCTTGTTCTAAATGGAGTCCCCCAAGTCTCTTCCTAGTTTATATCAACGAGTGTGTTGAAAACCTGGGTTGCAACGCTGTCATGTGGTTCAATTGTTAGTGCGCCGGACTTGTGATCAACAGGTTGCAGGTTCGATCCATGGATGGTGTACCACCTGAGGTTGGTTATGACCTGCTGGCGACGGCTAAAAAAGCCAGAAATGGGCATTCCAGTGTCCTTGGTCTTTGCCGGCAAAATTCATCTGCCTTTTTTCCTACTAGCCACTGTGTGGCTGCTGGCGGAGCTCGAGAGTGAGCCTCAAGTTAGAACAGAACATATAAGTTCTATTAGCGATCGGTGAGCGTTCATCAATGAATGCAAGTTGTTATGTTTGCTGGCGATTTTGAATTGTGAATCGTCATCAGATCTGACTCAAACAGGCACACACTTCAAGAGAGACTCAACCACCTTAGCAGTTTGGTCGGCTCATTGGCTCTTGAGTTTTACCATTATGAAGTGTGTAGTCCTAAGACTCTGTAACAGAAGGACCAGTGAGGAAGATGATTCTTATCAATACCTTCTCGATGAGCAGCCTCTCGCAAATGTTGAGGAACAGTAGGACTTCAGCGTTTCGATAAACTCCACAGTCAAACCATCTTCTCAGTGTGTAAAGGCAGCTAAACGGGTGACACAGGTTTTATTTGCGTTCAGACGAGGATTTGTGCAGATTGATAAGGAACTATTCAGAAAAAAGTACAGGGAATTTATTTGAACTCGATTGGAGTATGACGTCCAGGCCTTGCGTTTGTGGTTTTAAAAGGATTATATACAGCTGGAACGGGTGCAGACAAGGGCTATGAAGATGGTCAAAAATCCTAGTCATCTGCCTTATGCAACCAGACTGGCTGATCTTGATGTGTTTGCTCCAAATTATAGGCAACTACGCGGTGAACTCATCCAAACCTACAGATTGTCAGAGACCGTGAGTGTGCCCTATAATTTGATGACTCCTGCGAATTGGCTGGAATGGAACATCTGTGGGGTAATCCCTTTAAACTGCAGAGGAAGATAGTCCATAGGGACGTCTGACGGAATGAATTTTCGCAGAAAGTCTTTCGAGCATGGAACGGACTCTCTAACGATGTGGTCCTTTCAGAAATTATTGAAAGATTTAAGTAAAAACTAGACACTCATTTGCTTAATAACTACTGTACATATAATAAAGACTGTTGAAATAATGGCAACTTGCACATCGATGATCTTAAATTTATGTTTGCCCAATTTACGGTTGTGAACGTTGATTTCATTGACATATTTCGAAGTGAGAAGGGAGCTCAAGGGTGAAAGCATAATTCAGTGAAGTGACCTACAGTGATTTAATTTAAGTATAAAGTACTTACTCCTTAATTTTGAATTCTTGAATTAAATGTTTAGATAGATTATATTTGGATGTTGAAGCCACATGAGTGAATAATTTGTTCGATTTCTGATATTGGGATAATAGTTTGAAGTATATTTGGAATAGCGGTATTAAATGCAGGTTTTAATCAAGCAGCAACCTCCAATGATATCACATGCATGATCTACAGGTTGGTTGTAAATGTATTTTACACTAATTGAGTCAATAATCATACATAAACTTTTATATTTCTTGATCAAGTTATGTATACATGAGATGACAGCGAAATCATGCTTATGGATAATAAGTTGGGTACCGAGTAAAATCGAATGGAAGCAGGTGAGAAATTTGACGTTAAATTAATACCGTATGAATTCAATATCGAGGATGTGGTGAGTAGCCGGGGAAAATTCGCGATAGGTTTGACCGATAAAAAGCGGATTTTTTTCCTTTTTTTCGCTAGGGAAACAACTGCTAAAAGTCGCGATACGGCACTATAGGGCAACAGACACCACCCCCTACAACTTTTAGTTAACAAACACCGTTCTCCTACTCCTCCACCACTGAATTTACTTGATGTGGAGTTTTTCAAGGTTTTATAGAAGTTTATTACAAAAAGGAGCAAACAAAACGCAACATCCTCTAATCTAACTGACATCTGACGTCTTGTCAGCACTGTCACTGCAATATCAAGAGACTCGCTGGACAGAAAGCAATGTATGATAATTCAGGGGCTTCCCAAATCAACAGCCAATACTCCCAAAGAGCGATTCATGGCAGACCCAAAAATCCTCCAATGTCTCTTCATTGAACTTCTGTGGTCCAATGAGTAAGTTTCGATGCGCAAAGCCTTTAAAATTTGGAAGCGATTAATCGAAATATCAGAGCATGTACGTCCCTGACCATCTAAGTTAATATATGCTAATCATGATAAAGTCGAACGTCTTCGTTCACAATGATCCATAATGAAGGACTCACACCGTGGCGTTTTTTCGACTGGACTACACGCTGAAGGGGACAACAAACGTCGAACAATAGTTCTGGAACTGAGAACAAGATTGACGCATGGGGAGAAGAGCTTCGCGATCTACAACGATAAGATAATGCACCGTCCTTCTCCAATTCTTTAAACAGAGGCAATAAGAATGAGTGCATAATAGGTTCCGTAAATTGTTGATAGAGTTGCACCGTAATAAAAACTCCCAACACTCAATTTGTTTACCAAATTAATTGAATTGAAAATTCACACATGTGACCTTGCCCATAAAATTACCTCTTTGAAAGAAACCTGGTTGTCAGAAAACCTGGGTGACCACGAATTGGCATTACCAGGATTTTAGTTGTTTGAAAGAGGCAGAAGAGGCCATCCGTGAGGAGGAGTTTTCATCTACGTAAAAGGCGGAGTTTTTGTGTCAAGAAAAAAGGAACAGCCCCAACGCAGCACTGAGACTATCCGGCTCCCCCTAAAGCTACCGGTATCATATAATCTTGAAGTTCTGACCATCGATCAATCACTGAGAAGTGACCCCGAGGATAAACGCTCGTCTGTTAGAAGAGATAGACCGATTTCCTGCTTGACCTGAAGTCTTGAGCATAAGCAACTTAAATGCACCACTCATGGATTGGACTTATGTAACCGCACGCTGTCTAGAACTAGCTGTTAATGGACGTTTATTGGATATGGTGCTCAGGTCATTTCTCAAGCAGCACGTCTTACTTACCACGAGAGTGCACGAGGGTCAGCAGTCAAACGGCTTGGACCTGTTGATCACGGAATCGTTGGATATTGTCGATGAAGTGCGATTTCTAGCTCCTCTAGGTCGAAGTGACCACATTCTTCTTCACTGAGGTTATTCAATCATTTCGGTGCTTGAACGGCTCTCCAGATTGAGAAGAAATATATAGGGTGGTGAATTCAAGCAAATGAAGGCCGACACCAAACAAGATACACTGTGAATCATATTTTTTCGACAAAACAATCCAGGACTGGGATAAATTCAGTGAGTTATTGCATATACTGCCCAGAAACCACTGATTGATTTCACGGAGCCTGAAAAACAGCCCACGGTGGCAATTCCAGCTTTAAAAACGTAGTGAATATAAAGCAGCGGTCGTGGTGGAAACTGTTCGCTGGGGAAAATTCTGTGTCCATAAACGCGTAGAAAGCGCCAAAGTAACTAGTCAAGTGACTTGTCCTCAGGGCATGGCAAGATTTCAAAAAAGACATACTTAACAATGCAGTGGAAAATCTGGAGTTATTCTACAGTTCTATAAGAATAAGCACGTGAAAACAGAGACTCCGGTACCTCGCGGAAGACTAGCGAAAACATTCTTATTACTGAGTGTCTTTCAGAATTTTTTTGAATGCATCTGTACGAGTGAAAACGCATTTTCTCCTCCCGAAGGTGGGTTCGAAGAGTTTCCACCAATTTAGGCTGTATATTCTGACGAAACAACTGCTCGTTAAAGAACTTTTGGTGCTAAATGGATTGAAATTACGTGGTTCAGTTGACATACCACTTCAGTTACTAAAGGAACTCGCTGCGGAACTATTCAAACCTCATTCCGTGCTTTTCCAAGCCCTGTTTGAAGCCGGCAGTTTACCCGCTGATTGGAACTCTGCACGGATCACACCGCTTTACAAGGATGGCAGCAAGGTCTCCGCAAATAATAACCGACCAATTAGACTCAACTCGATCTGCTGAAAAATTGTGACAAAAATTATAAAGCAAGAGCTAATGCGCTTCTAAGAGTAGCATAAATTATTATCGGGTGCATGCCTTGAGTGACGAACTTACTCTATGGTTTGGAGCATTGGACTCGGTCAATCGGTGAGTTAGATGCACTGCATGCAGCTTCTATTGAAGTTTAGAAGGTACTCGATAGTGTCCAAAATCAGCGAATCCTGAATTCTCAGCCAAATAGGCGTTAGAGTTAATCTGCTGAAATAGATCCAAAATTTCCTATTAGGCCACCTTCGAAATGTCCATGCGGTTAACAGCAGTCGGTGGAGGTTGCGGTCGAAAGTGATGTTTCCCATGGCTCCGTTCTTGGCCATTCTTTGGTCAGTAGGTACAATAATGTCTGCGTCAATGGGCTGGATTGTGATACCGCTATGTTTGAGGATAATTTTAAGATATGGTACGTCATCCGAACTGCAGCTTACAAAGACTATTTGCCGGCGAATCTAAACCAACTTTAACAATAGTCGAAGAACTAGCTTTTGCCGTTCAATGAGAACAAGCGTTCTATTCTACGAGTAGGCAGAATCAGCACTCCGAATCTCATGTTTTACTGCCTTAATGGTATAACACTACAAGAAGTGGACGCGTAGAAAGACTTGGGAATGCAGATCACAAACTCGCTAAAAACCTCTCTGCATTGCTCAGAGAGCTAGCCAATTCAATGATTTCAGTCCTTTACCTTATCAAGCTGGCTTTCTCTACCGTTGCTGGAGACTGCTTGTCGGTACCGCAGAATCCAAATGGGTGCCAGTCGAAAGTTGTGTTTAGAAGGGTTCAGTCTTAGGTCCTCTTCTGTTCATCATTAATAAAAACGACTGCGACACTAATCTTGACTGTGATGCCATCATATTCGCAGATGGCATCACAGTCCGGAAAACTATTTGCTTGGCTGACGATGCGCAGAACCTACAAGAAAACCTTATAAATTTGTGGTCTTGTAGAGCAAGTGGTTTCTGACATTTAATAAACCCAAATGTGTAGTCTTACGCTTGGGATCTGTGAGGAGAAGTTCCCTCACACAACAGTACAGTCTGAACGGGACTTCACTAAAATAAGTTGACACGTACAAAAATTAAGTTCTTTGGGCAGCTTCTAACTTCTGAATTCCAAACACTAAAAGAGCCGATCAAAATGTGACGAACATCATGCATTTCATCAAGCTTGCTTTCATAGTCTTCCCATCCCAACTGTTCGCAAGCAACTTCAGTATTTTAGATACACCGTTCTTGGAATACGGAATGCCAGCATAGATGCCCAGTTCAGTTCAGTTCAGTGTATTTGAGGAAAATAGGCTAACGCATTTGAAATCCCTATTTGTTACATAAAAGTAGCAAGAATAAGAAGCAAATTAAAGAAGTAACAGTCAAGTGAATGCAGGCAGATTTACGTGGTACTGATATTGTTAAGGTTAAGTAGTCACATAGTCTTCGTGGTGCTGTAACATATGTATTTTAAGCCGATGTTCGAATGTATACACAGACTGGGACATAACAATCGCCTCAGGTAGGTTATTCCACGGTTCCACGACATGGTTGGTGAAAAAAATACTTCCTTAAATCCAATCTTATTTGGGGCACACTTAGTTTGAATGGATGACCTCGGAGATTTTTCGTAGTGGCAATTTAGAAAAAGTCATCACATAGGAGGGCGCAATTCATGCCACACACGATACGGAAGGTTTGTATCAAGTCTCCGCGCAACTGCCTATAACTCAGAGGATAGAGCTTTAGGTTATTTAGACGAATCTCATATGGCAGTTCAGGTTGACCTCTTACTTATTTTGTGGCTCGCCGCTGTACTCTTTCGAGCATGTTGTAGTCCTGTTGGGTCCACGGTCGCCAGGCTTGGATCGCATATTCAAGATGTGGCCTTATAAACGTACCAATGACTTTAGAAAAGCAGTCTTCATCGAAAAATTTAAATGCCCGCTTGATAGCGTACAGTATTGAATTGGCGGATTTAGCTGCCTTGGAACATTGCGTAGAAGGCTTCAGGTTGTCTTTCATCAAAACTCCAAGATCCTTCTGTGTGTATGCTTCTCGGAGTGGCAAACTGTTCAAATAGTAGGGTCGCATATCAGTGACCTGATTTCGATTTCCCAGACGAAGGAGAAATTTCCTATAGAGTAGGTCCAACTATGGGCGACAAAATTGGTGGACAGTCTTTGAACCCTGCCCTATCCACAAAGATGGATCGAGCTTAATGTTTACCTCTATCCTATAGACAAATTAGGCGTGACCTCCTGTGGATCTAGCTCATTTTCCATGGACATGCCTGTTCGCTAAAATCTGAAGATTTCTTTTAGTTTACAAACATGAAGCACTTGTGTGGTTTTCCATGCAAGGTCAAACGCGTCCGTAGGTGCCTAGATGAAAAAAAGTTATCTTTCAGTCAGCGAGCTTATCGCATGATAAATAGTGACGTCGGATACCGTAGATATGTTTAAAGGGTAGTTGGATTGCTTAATTTTCGAGAACCACTGACCCTAACTTCAGGATTTTCTCCAACCAGCCATGAACTTTACTTCACAATTTAAATTTATATGAAGCGCATCACTACAATTTTACGTTAAATGTTTCCGTAAGCCTTACACGTTACTTTATTTTATGCTGCCTTTATATACTTGTATTTATAATTTTGAGTGTACATAAAATAGGATCATCAAGGGCTACGAACGTTACCCTCAAAGAAACATAATAACAAATAAATTTCTGACTACATCAGCTGGTTGGATTGCGATGACATCATTTTTGTTAATACCATCAAAATTTGGCGCGACAATCACAATGAGGTCGACGAAGAAAAATTTAAGGCAAATCTTAGCTAACCGGACTGTTATCTAAATTACCAACTCTTACCGCTAAATGCGAGTAAATGCAACATTCTACGAGGCTACCAAACGAGTTATTAAAGCAGCAAGTTTTATCAACTGATTGAAATACCACTGCAAGAAGCGTACGCTCAGGCGGACTTGGGCGTATGCATCCTGACCCTATTTTAACCCAAGATTCAATTTAATTGAATTTTTTAAGTGAAATATGCATGGTCCTTTGAGCAATTATTTGTAACGTGAAATAAAGAATGGGGTACAGCAAACTAACGTGGGTTGCCATAGTTCAACAGGAAAATAAAACATATATAGGCTGGCCATGAGTCACAAGTGTAAAGTAAAGTCTCTCATCGCCCGACTCATTTCGGAACATACATCTCTCAAGATTCCTTTTAAAGCTTTTCAGCAATTTTGATATCCCAGCAGATGCGGGGAAATCCATGGTTTGATGTGTTAACAATAGGTGGATATGCTCGCACTAGAACTTCTGTGAAATTTCAAGCGGGATTTTGCAAGTCTGATGAAGAATGATTCCAAAAACACTTCAGAATGTTAGTGCAGATGCAAAGGGATGTTTAAATACAGATGAAAAACCTGTAAGACTTAGAATCGCTGCATCCTCGAGTAAGGTTGAAGGCGTACAACCAAACTAGTGCAATGAAAATGTTCACTGTACTACGAAACATGATTGTCAATGTCGATTTTTCGTCTGAATTACAGTAAACTATGAGGGGAGCTGATATAATTTTTTAACCTCATACGTAGTTTGGATTGATTCCCTGCAACAAATGACCCATTAGAATTGGCCATCAGCAAGAGCTTGCAAGGATATTTGCTCAAACAAGTGTCACTGGGCTTCTTTTGACAAAGAGATGTTCTCCTCCAAAAAGGTGGTGATCTGCCTGCGGCTGTCGTTTTGTTCATACCTGTGGATGCTTATAAGAATAGTCTACACCACAATACATTTGCGAACCGCAATAATTGGAGAGTAAACTATTGACTAACTCTATGGTCGCTGTTAGCTTGACACATTGATTTAATGATACTTAATCATCGAAATATAACTGTTCATTTTTAAGTTCAACATATTGATGAAAGTTGCTTGCTACCTCGAAGTCTACACAAAATCATTGACACTTACCTCAGTGCCTTACGAAAACTGACAACGAATCACTTTCTCAGCAGTATGCTTGCATGTAAACAACCTAATGTTATACGCAGTAATTAATTTTCGACATTACAAACAGTTCAATTCAAATTATTGAGGGAAATAGCCACGGAACTTTGAGTACACTATTTGTAACGTAAAATTAAGTGCGGTATACAGAGAAACCATGTAATTTTCAAAAAATCAAAGGCGATCATAAAATATGACAAGTCGTGTGTAAGTCTCGAGGATAAAGATAAATTCCTCATCGCTCCGGCTCGTTTTGGAACATAAAACTGTCAAGGTTCATTTAAAGCTTTGCATCGGTGTTGATATCACAACGTCTTCAGGGGGGGCATTCCATGGTTTAACCAATTTGACAGCGAAGGAGAACTTGCACACACCCAGTCTCGCCCGCTGGACGCACACTTGCAATATGTGACCTCGGAGATGGGTAGTGGCAGCAAATTCAGAGAAGTCCAAGAATTCCAGGCAATAAGCTAATCCCTTAACAATGCAGAATCGCTGCAGAAGATCACAACACATTTGCCTATAACTCAAAGGGAGCAGATTAAGATCCGTTTGGCTGGTTGGATATGGCAAGGAGCTTCGACTCCTAACCATTTTGGTTGCTCCCATGTGCACTTTTTCGAGGCAGTTCTGATCTTGAATTGTTGGAATAGGTCGAGTTTTCCTAGTTTTAATGCATTTTCTGTGCATGCCTTACATTCATTTTCCTCGATTATTGGATATATTTTCATTGATTTTTGCAGATAAAGGGTAAAAATGTGCAAACCTATAGTTCCTCTAATTAAACCGCACCAAACTACACTAACATGGACAACTGGAAGTTAGCGGTAACTACGATTTGGTTTGTCTGGGGATCGGCCCTTCCCTCGTAAGGCATTTTCCTCGTTAGTATTTTCCTTTTTTAACAGTTGCGTACTGAAGACCTCGGATAGTAGTTTTTAATCATGAATTATCCTAATAACTTGTAGTATGTCATCTTTCTATCTGATTTAGATGACTATTTGATCTTAGTTCCAAAACTAGTTCCAGCGATTATGCGTAAACAGTGAGATAAGTGCGCATTGCATATACCTACCATTTAAAGTTTAGTTAAAAACGCCAAAATTTGCCATATACTTTTTACTTAATTTCAGGAAGAGGAAAGAAAAATGTTTATTCTTAGGCAATGCAATGTTTCATAAAACGTGCCACTCGAAATGCTGTAGCACTGTGGCCGTAGTCACGGTGAATTTACCCCAAGAGAAACACAGGCGATCTGAACATGGGAGCCTATTAGGTTCATTAGATCTAGGGTTTTCGCGTTCCCGTGTCGGCGTTCGAGACACCTTGTACACGTCTCATTGCGACCCTGATAACAATTTTGCAGCGTTACCCCTGCTCGAATACGCTTTATGACGCTTTTCCTGATATGCTTCTCAGCATTGAACTCATTTTTTACTCACATGTACGCACCGACTGCGCGCGCCCACACAATGGGTTGCTATTTTCATGGCTCACATGTTTCACCCGGTTTGTTTCATTGTCTGAATCCCGTCCACCTGAGGTTCAACCGATGGAAGGAAATGCATGAGGTTGTGACCTGCGGAATCTCTCCGGAAGGTGGGGTAGCCAGTGAGGACTGAATTACTGGCCGTGTTTATCATGTGCATTTTGGACAAGACTCATTTAACCCAACTTACGCGTAATGAACCCACACGGGTGATCGGGAGGTGTCGCGTCTGTCAATCAGCGTACGGAATACTTCCCAGCCATGTATAGATCTTGCGCAAGCGTCAAGACACGGATAAATTGTTATCAGGGTGAATTAGGGCTGAAGTTGGACGGGGAATATAACACCGAATGCACTTTAAATTGGCGAGGTTAGTTTCGCCTTTATTAGTGCAAAACGAAACGGATATTACTTATTTAGTCAAAGAACTGCCTGACCAGATATGAACGAAAAGAGACCGGCTACAGAGTCCAGGGACTTAGAGATACGTTTGCGTACACTTTGATTCACTCATTTCATAAACCGGGAAAATAAGATGAGAGCTCTTATTGATAAAAAGAATACTTGCAGCGACAGAACGTCACATAGAAAACTGAGACGAGATAATGAGCAGCGCACGCAGGAAAAAGCTAAACCTATCTTTGAATATTCGAAATTGACCACTTTACTATAATCGCGCCATGGCCTATTTGATTAACTTATTTAAAACCTGGAAATCGTTGTCATAGATGACGAGACGATCAGTGAATGAAGTGTGCATATTTAGCCGCAAGACTATGACTGAGCGCTTAATATCGGCAGTGTGAAGAAAAGAAAGGTGGATGGTTAGATTTTATACCAAAGTATAGAAGTCCTGTTGAGACCGCTCATGGCAGTTTGCCGTCTTCCTAATCAGATTTAGAAGGGAAGAAAAAAACGATGCAGCCAGGATTCGCTGCGGAACTCCGGGAACGTAGAAGAGAAACCGAGACCTTCTTATGGTTTCCTACAACAGTTCGTGTCTAAAACGGCCTTCCTCTGACCGCTGGGTGCTTGCGGGTTTTCCTATTCTATCAATGTTGGTGGGTTGAGTGCCAAAAAATCTTCCATATTATAACGCAGCTTATGCGGAAATCACCACTTAGATTTCGGGGCCGTAATTGTCTTCATCCATTGCAGTGAATGAACGTGGATTGGTTAAATTTAAATAAACTTTAATTCTTTAGCTTACCATGGTCTCCCTTGCCATTCTAAAATCCTAGTTTATTAAACTAGGACAACTCATTTTACTTTTATTAAAATCGTGTCACACTGAAGAAAGATCGTTTCCACGTAGTATTTTTGGGTAAGTTGATTCACTCTTTCACTCTTTAAAAGTTAACCTTTGTCCTGTCAGGCAGACAACTCATGAAAATTTTTAAGCAACTGTCAGCCGAAACCATCTCAACTCTGTCTTGTTTAAGCGCTTCATAGGAGTCGGATGTCCGTGTTGACAAAAAAACCCAACGAATAAAACGTGATGCCTGGGGTACTCGGGTTACCGTTTGACAGTCGCGTCGAATAGCCGATATAAATGTTAATTAGCCTGACCCAAAAAAATGTCTAAGCCCCATGTACAGTGCAAGTAAGCGGTGCTAAGAATAGGACCCATACTCCGGAACTCGAGTCGACAGACTTGGAGAAACGGGTCATCAGTAGTGGGAGTATCCCCACTTGATCAGACTGGGTGTGGTCCAATTCGAGCAGTAGAAAGGTCACAGCCATGCCATGGTAAGAGTAAAAGGATTTTTACTGCGTTATCCACAGCACCCTGTTTCATCCCTACTCATATTAACATAGGCCGGCCAAGGAATCACAGAATCCATACGAGCAGTAGAAGCAGCCTCGCAAACAAAAGCAAGGCCACTAAAACTTTCGTGCACTATTCTAATCTGCTAGTTTCAAGCTGTCGTACGGCGCTGGGGGACAACACTTTGGACTGTGGAGAATAAAAAATGTTCATCTGATCCATTTGGGAAAAATCGATGGCTTTGGCGGGATTTTACCCCACGACTGGAGTCGGAATAGTCTCGTTAGGATGCCATCACCCAGCATAACTCGCCACGGGTAGTCTCGATGGAGAAAAAGACAAAACCTATGCAACACGAGAGCTAACTGTTCATGGATGTCAATGACAGCGTTCGATAATTTTGCGAAGAGAGAAGTTTAGATGAGCACATCCTCGTCCCTATCGAAAGCTGTCCGCGAACTTTCTCTTAATTTCATTAAAATGCATACGAAAGTGATTGAGGAAGACGACCTCAAATACGCAAACGATAATGCTTAGTAGGCTTTTACTATTACTGTTTGGCACAAGGATGTCTCCCTTCTTGAAGGTCAGTTTAATTGAAGCGCCATTTTAGTCTATGGTGCTCATATATACATAGCGAATTTGTGTCGGATATTTGTGTAACTGTTCAATAGTTACTGTTGAACTAAACTTTTAGCTTTCCACTGGAAGGCAGTTCTCGCTATGTGCGTTGTAATTCGCCTTTTATACCGCCCCAGAGATGTTGGTAGCCATTTGGCAACAGGCACCGAGTTGTACTCGGGCAGTTAATGGGATTAAACCAACGCGTTCAGTAGTTGGGAAGCGTGCCCCTTCAACCTAACTGACATATTCGATACTAACTTCATCACCGAATATTGTTTTTCCCTGACCATTAAATGGGAAAGTTAATTGAACTGACTCGTATCTAAAATCCGTTAGTGTACTGATTTTATCGTTAACTTAAACTTGTTGCCTGTGTTCAGCCGTCGTGCCACGAAGAACGCTGCCTCACTTTGCAGAGCTCCGAAACCCCACCCGTCATAAAAATGACAGTCCTTGTAACATCGACCAGTCGGGTCTTTCTACCGGTTTTCCTGTTCTTATTACGAAGGTTGTTGTGGCCTTTAACCTCCTGAAAAGTATATCAAGTAGTTTGCTTCAATTCAAGCTAGCTTATTTTGCAACCAAAGATGAAAAGAGGCCGCAGGTGTTTGTGCGTTAGAGTGACTGGAAACCGTCAGACGAAAACCAATGGCCTTCAATATTTTAGTACTTCTCGAGCTCTAAGGAAGAGTTTGCAACGGCTCGGTGCCCACGGACGTTGTACCGAGAGTCAAGAAACCAGTACACTTATTTACCATTCAATCACTATTACTTTCATGATTGGCGACTCTAATTTTGACTGAAGACGCAAGCAGCACCTTGTTCCTTGGACCATTAGTGTTCAGGGAAGATTCCATACACGAACTGGTGTGATTCATAAGCTATTTATAACTGAGTCATCCAATTTATTGTACAGTGATGCTATTTGACCCAAACTCTCACCTTAGTCTCCCTTGTTGTCCTCCGTACCTGTAGCCGGTGTGTCTTTTCAACGTCGGTGATTTACATTTTTGAGCCTGATTGTACCTTGTGGCATGCCTAGACGGAGACCTTATTCTGTCAGTCATGGTGCACGAATGCATCCGTTTGTGGTGCAGTCTTGCAATCGAAGCATGATCGGTGTATGGATTAAGTTGGGTCAATGCTTTACAAGCTCTTCTCTTTTTAATTTACGCACAGATTATCGATGCTTCCGGAGGAAGTTGGTGGGTTAGACAGACTTCATTTGAATGTTTCACTACCACACCTCCCGTGTAAAAATGCATTTTTCTCTTTTTGCCTAACATAATTACCTGGAAATGTACAGAATCAGAATCCGTGGCGGACAACCTTCGATCTACTCGGCTTGCCTCTTTTAAGCATATTTCACTGCTGTGAATGCTAAGTTTTACGCTTAATTTGAGAACGTATGACCGACATAAGAGTCTAGAAATGAATTGAAGTACTTTTTACGATTAAACTCCTGGTATGCTGCAATCTTATCGGTTTGCCTTGCGGAGTTGTCACAATGGTTTATACCATGGGTGAATTAGTCCCTGATCATGCTTATTTAGTGTTTGCCATTACATCTCCATTACGGGATGCCGATATTTTATCGCTTTTGTGACAGGCATCCAATTGAATTTTAATCTAAAGTGGTTTTCAGGACATTGGTCAGATGGGGCCGCCGTTTGCTATTTGGAGGTTGAGAAAACTGGCATTACTTTTAAAGAATCTGAAGGCGCTTCTGATCGTCGATGCACCTTGACCACGTCCATGTTTTTAAAACTGGATTCCTTAGACATTTAGCTCCATACACACCCACAATTTCCTCTGTTTACTTCATAACATGTTATCTCGGGTGATCTATGCAAGTTCGCACTCATCTACTGTACTGTCCCTGTGCCAGTCTTCCTGGTGGCGGTTATGAAATCTTTCCATTGAACGGGTCATGCGGTAGATGCGCTGAACCAACTTCGTGGCTAGATCAGGGCTCGACAGGCGTTATTGGGGATGCATACCCATAAAAATGGCACGCCTAGGTGCGGGTTCCCGCCTCGCCAGCCACCTGCCTCAAGTCTTATTGAATTGGTCATCTCACCGGGTCCAGGTAGGAAGGGAGGAAAACATGTAGTAAATGCGCGCAAGTCACCTTCCCTGCTCTCATCCTACTATGGGGCACACGGTGGACATCGTCGTAAACGGCCGTCAAGCTGTCGGCTGTGATATGCGAACCATCCAGCAACTGAAGTTCGTCAGGCAGTGAACTGAACCGTAAAATGTTCCTTGTCCATGAACCAAATAATAATTTCGTAAACTGACCCTCAATAATCTTAGTCGACATATGTTTGTGAATATATACCCTATGTTTTGTATTTATTTCTTTTTGCAGACCACGCTATGGTTGGAATATTCCCGGTATTTAAGTTGGGTATCCTTGCCGCCAAGCAAGTCAGCCGCCCCATCGTTAACAGCCTAAAGCGCCGAGCAAAAAGCAACGCCTTCCTCCATCGCTATATTTGCACTCCCCCCGGGCAGCGTAAGCCAATCGCTCAGTCTCACCCCCTCTTCATTGCCTATTTACAGTCTACCACCTTTGGGATACTCGACTAAAACTGATGCTGCTCGGACTGGAAAAGCCGAAAACGGTGCAAAAGCTGTCCGATGATGCGGCGGCTGATATCGGCGCTGAAATCCTTGGGGAGTTCATAATGTTTACTATTGGAACCGTTCTGCTTGCTCTGGAGTATCGTCGACAGTCAAAAAATGAAGCTGAAAAAGAAAAACGATTACAGAATCGACTATCCGGCCTTCGTTCTTCCATCGATGAGCTAGAGAGACAGATGCAGTTCCATGAACAGAAACTGGTCGAAATAAATAAACACCTAGCACACCGATGATTGTCGTCCACAGGTCTAGTGCTGTTCTCCGTTTTTTTACCGCACTGTTTCGTCATTTTCCTTCCTGTGTAGCACCCTCCACAAGCCATGTAAAGTTATCTACTTGGCTGTCACCTAGATCGTTTTACTCACTGAGAAATTGACCATCTTTTCAAAGGCACTCGATTCCTCCTGTTCGCATCCACCTGTTTTCGGGGCCAAAAGTAACCACAGGTTCATGACGTTCAAATAGCACTCCAATTAGTTATGACAATAAAGAAATGCGTAGACGTGTTGTTAGTTGATAGCATGCACATGAACATTTGGCCAGATGGTATTCATGCCCATCACTGACTGATCTGTTTGTTTCCGAAGGGCGTTCACATACTGACACGTGTAGGTCAAGCCTGTGACTCAAAATGCGCGCATTTAATGGAACAATTATCTCACGTTTCATAAGCAAAAACTAGAAGGAACTCAAGGAAAGACGTAGTAATATTAGTGAGCATGCAACCCCCAGGTGGCGTCGAAGAAGGCAGGGGTCTTAACCAGGGGACTTAGTGGTCATATCTATTACGAAGAGTACGCCTCAGAGCATTTCATCCCCGTACTTCGTATTTCCACCCGCTTGCCGGACACTATTTCCTTTTAGAATCGGGAGTTTCCTCTTATAATTTCTTAGCATTGACCCTCACCTGTGCGATGACCCTCAATCACTCTGGAAGATGAAGATAGTAGCTTTACTGACGGGGTTTCCGTAATTTGAGCTGACCGTGTTGATTCATTTACCTTGATGTTTCAAACCGAACTACAATTAGTCGCTCCAAATGATCAGACCCCATCGTGTGTGCTCCGTCGAAGTGGCATCAACTGTCCGAGTCGTGCCATCATGTTGGCAGTAGTTAACAAGGGTGAACACCTTAAACGTCATATGTGGAAAACTAGCACGACATGAGGAATGTTGGAATGGATCTAAATTATTTTGCGCTCGCGAGTCAGCAGTATGTCCCCAGTGTAGTCTGCATGCGAATGAATTAAATCCAATTTTCGCCATCCATATTTACCGTCATCCAAGGTCAAATAGGCCATTAAATGCGGCAGAGGTTTAAAATGCGAGAACACAATGTAATTGATGTTTTTTGGAGGGGGAGAGGATTTTCTGGCGATAGGAGTATTTTACTGACTTACAAGAGAGAGGGGAGATAGGTAGCTAAGCAAAAGATGTGCGAAATGAATAAAACCCGTCTGCATGTTTATGTGAATAAAACCCTTGTGATACTGTCGAGTTCTTGCGAGGATTGTCTAGTCGGAACCATTGCTTAGATAAGATAGCTCGTTTATGAAAATTCCAGTTTCTTAGGTTTTCGGTATCACCCTTAGGCTTCGTGGTAAGCGGTAGGATGATCCCTTCGTTAGGCCCCCAACTGATGATCATGTTCAGATGTTTCTGTTTCGAAATTAGCTACACAGTTCTCTCCTTATCCTCGTTTTATCAGTGATTCGCACAATACTTCTATAGGCTAAATTTACCTTACTTTCTTTGGGCTGTTAACCTAAGAAAATGATTAAAGCAATTCGGTTTCTCTCCACAGCGTCATTAAGCTGTAAATCCACTCGGTATATGCGTCTGCTGGTCAAAGAACTGTCGGGTTTTATTACTCAAAACGATCGGTTAAGAGCGAAACACTCCATAGTAAGTACCGATCTTTCACTTACCTCAGCCAAAAATCTTGTTGTGGGGTATGGAAGATCACCTGCGAGAGGTCCATAAATCGAAATGCTCGTTCGCCACTTGCATCTAGGTAACTATGAGTTCAGATGTCTGTTTAATCAGCAACCTAGTCGATTTTGCCCGACTGAAATAGTAAGCAGATTATACTCTGCACCCTCCCCAAAGCTTGGGATGAAGCCTTTGACATGACGTTTTCTATCCGCTGTTGGCATTATAAATGAAGACCCTCCGAATAGAAATCTTGCAATATTCGAACTTATTAACTACCTTCATGGCATTACATGAGTCAGTAACGCATACGTTTTAGATATTGACGCGTCAGCTTACGTGCCCTGATCCTGCTAGCGCTTGTGTGGGCTCATCGAATCAAATGGCTCTGGTTTCTGATTAGTGCAGTTGCCACACGTCATTTTAAACTCATGATGATTTGTTATCGCTGAGCATCACTCTCGCGCCAATCTAGCTCCATCAGCAAGACGAAGTAAGCGAGCGTGGACCTAGTGTCTGAGGAGACCTAATCGAGGTTTGCATGCACTTTGCCCACACGCAGACGAAGAGGTCAAGAAAAGGGTCTTGGATCTTCCATCTAAGTAAAGTGCCATAAAGTAAACCTCAAGGAGCCATTGTGGCATGATCACACGTCAAAGACATCTGAGATATTCCGTCACCTGATAACTTTTCTAACTAAGAATATTGGTGGCATTTGGCCGTCCATAAGTACGCCAAATTTACAATCATATGGGAGCTAAAGGTTAGATCGATGTCAGGAATGTTGCATTTAGGTTGGTTTCGCCCTCCTCCCTCTACTTTTGCGTGTTTCGGTCGAGTTCGAGTATGACCGACAGAGGTAGCGAGATTAAGTGCAGTGATAGTGCCGTGCCTGTGTGGACCCCATTTAGCACAACGACACAGCCTCTTGCGGGCCACGGATCAACACGTTATCAGCCTCTTTTGTAGGGGACGATACGTGGGCAGCTTAAAATCTTGTCCTCCCACTGTTATTCTTATCACAAACACAATTTCTTTACGCATAGATGGACAGAAACATTTAAAACTCGTTCTGGACAATTCGGTTTTGTCTGCGTGCCGCTCAAATTACTACAAAAGTGCACCTTTAGTTGTTCCCCCACGAAGCACTATCTTGACATCTGAACAGTCCGCAGCAATTTACCAGTGCACCGTCAGTCAAGAGGGCATACTGACATCCTCCAACAGAACCGATGGAGAAGGTGAATATCAACAGGATTCATCCATATGGGCGAAGAAGGTTCGATTAAGGTCGATTGCTTAGAAAACGGTTTTATAGAGCGTTCAGGGCAACTCGATTGTGACCAGTCGTTCTCTTCCTTGCCGATGTAATTGGTGATCGAACATCTTGCGTTTCGTAAGAATTTGGCCAATGTATCAGAGGTTTGCCATAAAACTGGACCCGTTCTTGAAGTTACAGTTTCGCGCTCGTTTTGAAATTTCCATTGGGATTCTTTGTCTCTAGTACCCAAAACTTGGGGATTTTCCGTAGAGTTAGAGTAAGTTTCCAGGAGGATTAGAAATGTTAACCAGAAGCGTTGTTAGTCCGATGCGGGGCAGGCAAATAGATAGGCTCCAATCACTGGACATTTTTGGTGAAATCTAACTATTAACCTAGGAAGGTCGTTATGTTGTACATCCTGGCGCATCAATTTTTATTTTACATGCCCTGGTTACTTCCTCACACGAGCGAAGTTTTCCCACGTTTTGCTAAATGCCGTCCAACTTGCCTTGCTGCGACCCCCACTGCGTGGTCAGCCCAATGTGTGTTTTGTGTGGAGTGGCTGACTGGCGGACTGAGAGTCAGACTGTAATGGCTCCTTCTTAATGTGACCTTTATGGCACTCCCACTCCGTGGGATCCGAGCCAGGTGTGGTGATACACTCAGGGGCGGCTCCGACCGCACCAGCCACCTGCGCCCTCTCCCATCTCCGGTCTTTTTGACTCTGTCTTGACACCAGGCTCAGGTGGGAGGAGGAGAGAGTGCGGTAGCTGAAGCGCAAGTCTACTAGCACTTAAACCTAATTCACGCGCAAGTCACCGTCCCTGCACTACCCTTCCGTGGGGCATACGGTGTACATCTCGAAATCGACGGTCGAACTGTCGTCATGTATGTATGTATGGGGTGTAGGGGTACTAGTTAGGGGTAGCACTACACAGATAGCATTTGGTCGCTCCATTTGTCTCGTACAGGTGGTGAATGCTCCTGTGGCCGCCTCTAACTGGTACCCAACTCTCACCTGTGGCTCCTCGAAGTTGGGTTCTTCCCAGCGGCCACACCCCGGGCAACCGTCACGACCGGCGGGCTAAACCAGGTGAGGGTCTCCGGTGTTGTGTGTGCCTCCACACCCGGTATGCCTGACTCCCGAACTTCCCACCTCCCCCTCTCAAAAAGTCCTACGGTGGGGGGCGACAGCAACCCCCGTAGGCGGCCCAGACTAACTCGGGTCGTTCTTCCACTAAAAACAAAACCGTGACCCATAGTGGAGTTCGGCAGCCGTCTGGGATGTCCGAGCAGCCCTATTTAGGGATAGCACTGCTTGCCTCCTCGCGGAGGAAGGGGCTAGAAAATGTGCCCTAAAAAAATTGCTGGTTCTCACGTCTTCTGCAGCCGGCCGCGGCTCGCAGATCGCAAACTACGCGGTCGTAAAACTCAAACAAACAACAATACCCCCCGTCCCCATCCCCCTCGCCATACCTCTCCAGGCTGCTCGGGTGAGTCCACTCACACTAGCAGCCTGGAATGTTCGTTCCCTTTTAGACAATCCTAAGAGCAACCGGCCGGAACGGAGGACGGCGCTAGTCGCTCGGGAACTGGTGCGCTACAAGGTGGACATTGCTGCTCTCAGCGAGACCCGATTCTCTGAACAGGGTCAGCTGGAGGAGGTGGGGCCGGCTACTCTCTTCTGGAGCGGCCGGCCAGGCAGAGCGACGCGACGCTGGTGTTGCCTTTGCCATTCGTAACGACATCGTGGGACGTCTGCCCTGTCTGCCGCAGGGTATCAATGATCGCCTGATGAGCCTCCGCCTGCCTCTTCGGGAGACCAGTTCGCCCACCATCATCAGCGCCTACGCTCCCCAATGACGAGCTCTGATGCGGCGAAGGACAAATTCTACGAGGACCTGCACGCCTTGCTGGCGACTGTGCCGAAAGAGGACAAGTTAATTGTCCTTGGTGATTTCAATGCCCGCGTCGGGACGGACCACGCTGCCTGGCAGGGAGTGCTGGGTCCCCACGGTCTCGGTAGCTGTAACGATAATGGCCTCCTTCTTCTGCGCACGTGTGCGGAACACCGTCTCCCTGCTGACCAACACCTTCTTCCGCCTTCCGACGCGCGGGAGAAGGCCACGTGGATGCACCCTCGGTCGCGGCGCGCTGGCATCTGCTGGACTATGTTCTCGTCCGGAGGCGAGATCGACAGGGACGTGCTGGTAACCAAGGCGATCCGCGATGCCGATGGTTGGACAGATCACCGCCTTGTCATCTCCCAGATGAGGCTCCGACTGCAACCCCGACGAAGGCCCCAAGGTAAGAGGCCGCCATGTAAGTTAAATACTCTTTTTATTAAATTTGCCTGCTCACTGTTTTTGATTTCAGCAACCAAATAACCGAGAAACTGGAGGACCTTCTATGCTCCAGATGATAACGCTACCGTGGGAGACACGATGGTGTCAACTGCGAAATGTCATCCAGTCCACCGCCCTCGATGTACTCAGACGCGCACACCGTCGACACCAGGACTGGTTTTGACGACAATGACGCCGACATCAGCAACTTACTCGCGGAGAAGAATAGACTACACAAAGCCTACATGGACCTTCGGACTGACGCCACCAAAGCAGCCTTCTTCAGATGCCGGTGGCCTTGTACGGCAACGGCTGCGGGAGATGCAGGATGCCTGGATGATCCGAAAGGCTGAGGAAATCCAGGGGTATGCGGACCGCAATGAAATGAAAAAACTTTTTCAAAAGCCATCAAAGCCATCTACGGCCCGTGTATCAAAGGGGTCGCACCGCTGCTCAGCTCTGACGGCACAACACTGCTGACAGAGAAATCGCAAATTCTGAAGCGCTGGGCCGAGCACTTCGAAATGTCCTTAACTGTTCATCAGCCATCTCCGATGCTGCCATTGACCGGCTCCCTCAAAGTGGACACGAACAATGACCTGGATCTCCCGCCTTCCCTACCAGAAACCATCCGGGCCGTGCAGCAGATTTCCAGCGGTAAAGCACCGGGATCTGACGCAATCCCACCGGAAGTATACAGCACGGTGGGCCCCGGCTGATGGCAGAACTCACAACACTCTTCCAGGAGATGTGGCACCAAGGACAAGTTCCTCAGGATTTCAAAGACGCGACCATCGTCCATCTCTACAAACGGAAGGGGAACCGGCAGCTCTGTGATAATCACAGAGGCATCTCGTTAGCTCAACATCGCGGGAAGATCTTCGCCCGTATCCTTCTCAATCGTCTTAACGGTCACCTAGAGCAGGGCCTGCTTCCGGAAAAGCCAATGTGGCTTCCGCCGACACCGTGGAACAACCCGATATGATCTGCCGCCCGCCAGCTACAAAGAGAAGTGTCAGGAGATGCGAACTCACCTATACACTACCTTCGTGGATCTAACGAAAGCCTTTGACACGGTGAATCGTGACGGACTGTGGAAAGATCATGCAGAAATTTGGCTGTCCTAAGCGGTTCACGCACATGGTACGTCAGCTTCATGACGGGATGACGGCGCGCGTCACCGACAACGGGACGGTATCCGAAGCATTCACAGTGACCAACGGAGTGAAGCAGGGCTGCGTCCTGGCCCCACCCTCTTCAGTCTCATGTTCTCGGCTATGCTGATGGACGCCTACCGTGATGAGCAGCCTGGTATCCGCATCGCCTACAGAACTGACGGGCACCTTTCAACAGTCGGCGTATGCAGGCTCCAACGCGTGTCTACGACTACAGTCCATGACTTGCTCTTCGCGGACGACTGCGCCCCTTAACACCGTGACGGAGGAGGACATGCAGAAGGAGCATGGACCTCTTCGCCGGAGGCTGCGCCGATTTTGGATTAACAGTCGTACAGCCAAAACGGTCACGCATCAGCCGCCACCCAGCGCAGAATACAGTGCTCCTCGATCTCATGTCAACGGTGCTCACTCAAAACGTGGAAAACCTTCGCTTATCTAGGAAAGCACGATGTCGCGCAACACGAGAATCGATGACGAGGGTTGCCCAACGGATCTCCAAAGCTAGTCAGGCTTTTCGGCCGGCTGCAGTCCTCCGTGTGGAATCGCCGCGGTATTCACCTGAACACCAAAGCTGAAGATGTACAAGGCCGTCGTCTTGTCGACACTCCTTTACGGAGCGGAAACCTGGACCGTCTACTCGAACCAAGCCAGGAAGCTGAATCACTTTCATCTCAGCTGCCTCCGCAGAATACTGAAGCTGAGATGGCAAGACAGGGATCCCGGACACGGGAAGTCCTGGAGCGGACCAGAATCCTCAGCATCCATGCCATGCTGAGGCAGAGTGCAACTGCGATGGAGCGGCCACCTGGTAAGAATGGACGACGAGCGACTACCCAAACGACTTTTCTACGGAGATGTCGCTACGGGTTCTCGCAGGCAGGGGGGGTCAAAAACGACGCTACAAGGACACTTTGAAGACATCGCTGGAAGCAACTGCAAATCCAACTCTGCGACCTGGGGAGGACCTCGCCCAGGATAGACCGGCATGGAGAAAGATCAGTGAAGACTGGTTCAGCGATCTATGAGGCCAACCGGATCGCCGCTGCCAAAGGCCAAAGAGCGGCACGAAAGTCACCAGCGCCCCGGACAACACCGCCAATGCCCAGGCCCTGCCAACGTGCCCGCGCTGTCAACGCATCTTCCGCGCGCGAATCGGCCTGGTTGGACATCTTCGGACGCAATGCACAAACAATCCGACAATTCCAATTTCTACGTCAAATTCTGCTAACCCTCCTTCTGACTCCCCTACCCTCACTCCTGTCATCAATTCCATTGCTCCCACCATCACAGAGACCACATCCATCTACTCATCGCCTGTAACCTTACCACCGCAACCACCACCGCCTTCACTACCACCACCACCACCATCAGCGATGGGGAATCTCTCTAAGCTGTACTCAATGCGACCGCACATTCACCTCACGAATCGGCCTGGTCGGTCACTTGCGAATACATCGTACAGAGACCGGTGAGCCAGTGCCTGGAGCACCATCACACAGCAGAGGTCGTCGCCTCCACTGCCCTCACTGTCCTCGCGCATTCACTCATCGCATAGGCCTATTCGGTCACATGCGCATCCATAACAGCGGAATTCACCACAATGCCGACAACACCGATACACCATGCACACCCTCCGCTCCTGCCATTCTTAGTGCCCCTGCCACCCCCACTACCAGCAATGACATCCTCCCAGCCTCTACCGATTTCTCCTGCCCACACTGAACCCGCAACTTCAACTCACGCATCGGCCTGGTCGGTCACCTGCGAATCCATCGCATGGAGGCTGGTGAACCAGTGCCTGGGGGCTCGACATACAGTCGACGTGCCCGCCTTCACTGCCCTCACTGCTCCCTCGCACATTTACACACCGCATGGGCCTGTTAGGACACATGCGCCTCCATGACAACCTCCGGTAAACCACCGTAGGCTAAGCTACATCAGCGCACACTACCTACACCAATGCATCGACAACGCTCTCACAATCACCATTTACCAGAGTATATCACGGTTTCCTAGAAACCGTGGCTGGAGAAGTCTGCCAATCTGACGCTTCCACCAGACCACGCCGTCGGCTCAGTGTATGTGCTGTATTGTGTGTCGAGTGGCTGACCAGTGGACTGGGAGTCAGACGGCGATGTCTGCTCCATATCCCCTGAGTTTGTGAATCCTGGTGTGTGCGTTATGGGGGCCAGGTCGTGGTGTGGCTCGTGAAGACGGGTACGCCGATCCGTCAGCCAATACGCCCACTCCACATCAGGCAACTGACCGGCTCGGACAGGGGTCTGATTGTGGGGGTGGGGGAGAGAGTGAGGTCGACAGCTCAGCGTATGTTCCTCACTATAAACAATCTGACGCGCTTGAAACTATCACGGTGCGCTAAAAGCCGTGGCTTGGAAGGGTTGCCAACTGACGGGATAACTCGGACCGCGTGGTCAGCCCAATGTGTGTTTTGTGTGGAGTGGCTGACTGGCGGACTGAGAGTCAGGTTGCAATGGCTCCTTCTTAATGTGGCCTTTATGGCACTCCCACTCTGAGGGATCCGAGCCAGGTGTGGTGGCACGCCCAGGGGCGGCTCCGGTCGCGCCAGCCACCTGCGCCCTCTCCCATCTCCGGTCTTCTTTACTCTGTCTTGACACTGGGCTCAGGTGGGGGAGGAGGAGAGAGTGCGGTAGCTGCAGCGCAAGGCTCTATCACCTAATATCACCGGCCCTGCACCACCTGGTGTGGGAGCATACGGTGGACCTCATCGAAATTGACGGTCGAACTGCCGTGCGTCGAGTGGCTGACCAGTGGATTGATAGTCAAACGGCGATGGCTCCTCCTTAACCTCTGGTTTATTGAATCATGCCATGTGTATTTAGGCGCCAGGTCGTGCTGTGGCGCGCGAAAACGGGTACGCCGGCCCATCAGCCAATGTGTCCACTCTCGCATCAGACAAATGACCACCTCGGAAAATGGTCTGATTTTGGGTTGGGGAGAGAATGAGGTCGATGACTCATCGCATTTTTCCTCATTATAAATAATCCGACGAACTTGAAGCTATCAAGGTGCGCTAAAGCCATGGTTTTTAAGGTTGCCATTTAAAGGGATAACTCGAACCGCATAGTCAGTCCAGTGCGTGCGTTTGTGCGCAATGGACGACCGGCGGACTGTGATTCAGGCTGCAATGGCTCCTTCTTAATGTGGCCTCTATGGCACTCCCACTCAATTGGGATCTGAGCCGCCCCTCTCTGTGTTGATGTGTTCTTGTTTTGTGTTGGACCACAGTGCGTGGGCCTGCGCCCTCTCCCATCTCCGGTCTTCTCGACTCTGTCTTGACGCCCAGCACAGGTGGGGAGTGGAACATAGAGTGAGGTAGATTCAGCGCAAATCTATTCTCGCTGTAATCTAGCGCAAGTCGCCGTCCCTGCACCACCCTGTTGTGGAGCATACGGGTGAAATCGTCGGATTACAACGGTCGAACTAGCGAGACGTGTGTCATAAGAAGCAATCCGCATTAACGCTCACATTTGTTACCTGTGCATTTCCTGCTAAACCCAGGACCGCTTACTTATTAAGCCTTTTATTTCATTCTACCAAAAGAATATTTCCACTAAGTTTCTTCTTCAGCGGCTTCGTTCTCAATATGTGCCATATTATTCTTTCCACTAGTAGTACTGGGTTTTGATTCGATGTTCACCAACAGTTTACGTTTAGGAAGCATTAATATGAGTAGTTTAGGAAAGACTATAAACCTTAAGGCTATAGCTACATGTGTAAAGTATAAGCGATAATTTCTGCATCACATTTGGCCTTCGAAATGTAAATGTTCTGCAGTATTCCAAATGTTAGTTTTATGAAGGCCAACAGCTTAGTCAGTTTTCTCCGTTATGCGCGTATATCACCGCAACAGTTGTCGAATAAAGTCGCTTATTCTGGGTCTACATGAAGGTTGGCCTTCGTATACTAATTAACTATAGCGGGAATGATGGTAACCAATCAGCTTGCGGGTGAAAATCGTACTGGTGCCCCATATGGCTCAAGTTAGAGTACTCGTTAGCGTTTGCATGCTGACCAGGAATTCTGCAAGCAAGGGATGTGCCACATCGAAGGAATAACGTTCATCTAACTGAAGATGGGAAGTGCTAGAATGGGAGTGCATTAGCGGCCTCCCACGGTGCGCTTATTTCTAGTTTACTGATACTTGACAGACAGCAATACCCCAAACGTTATACCGTACTACAAAACATAGGTACTAGCTAAAAGACTAGACACGTGTTTCACCGATGTATCTGTTACTGCGCGAAACAGTAACGAGGGGTTCGGCTCCAAAGCTGGTCCCCAAACGTTGTCTATGCAGTTTCTGGTGTATGAACTCCAGAGAATAATCAAGGTAATAATTTCTGAAATTATTAGGTGCAGGACATGGAGTTAAGTGTCCAAGAGATGACTGTTTTTGTGCCAGATCCAAAATGTCAATGAAAATTTGGGTCAGAGACCATCAACTGTGTGTCCTTCTGCGTTCTTTATGAAATTTCTGGTTTATGAAATTATTAAGTGCAGGATATGAAGTTAATTGAAGGGAATATTACTGTCTTAGGGGCATACCCACAAATGCAATAGACATTTGAGACGAAAAATCAAACACTGGCATAATAACGTAATGCCCATTCTACAAAATAAATATTAACTCAAGTAGCATGAATTTTTTGTGGAAAGGCACTATACCATCCTTCAGACATAAGTTCTAGGTAAAAGCCAAAACAACTGTTTTGCCGATATTTCTGCTGGTGTGTGACGCACCAACGAGGGTTTCAGTTCCACAGTGGGTCTCCCAGCATTCTCTAGACAGTTTCTGGTGTACGAAATCCGGAGAATGAACAAAGGAAATATTTTCTGGACATGGTTAAGGGTCGAGGACATGACTTTTTTTAAAACCAGACCCAAAATGTTAATGAAATGTTTGGTCAGATATAATCGACCACTGTGGAATAACCACGTAATGCCCATGCTACAAACAAGTAGAACTACAACTAGTATGAATCATATATGGCAAATACGTTATACCGTACTTCCGACATAGGTACGAGCTAAAAGCCCTGACACGTGTTTCACCGAGGGTTTCTGCTGCTGCGTGACGCAGTAACGAGAGTTTCGGCTCTTCAGTGGGCCCCCAGCGTTCTCTATGCAGTTGGTAGTATATGGAGTCGAGAGAAGAATCCGAGGAATAACTTGTGAAATTATTTAATGTGGGATTTAGTTTAAAAGTGATATAAGCCTTGTGCTGCAGCTACCGCACTCTATCCTCATCCCCCATCTCAGCCCGCTATCATGACAGAGTCAAAGAAAACCAGAGGTGGGAGAGGACGCAGATGGCTGGCGCGGTCGGAGCCGTCCCTGGGCGCAACACAACACCTGGCTCGGATCCCAGCTGAGTGGGCGTGCCATAAAGGCCAAATTAAGAAGGAGCCATTGCAGCCTGACTCTCAGTCCACCAGTCAGTCACGCCACACAAAACACGTTTTGGGCTGACCAAGCGGTCCGATTTATCCCGTCAGTTGGCATGCTTCCAAGCCACGGCTTTTAGTGCATCGTGATAGTTTCAAGAGCGTCAGATTGTTTTATATTGAGGACAATGCACTAAGCCGTCGAACTCACTCTCTCAAACACTGTATAGAGAACGCACACAACAATATTCTTTCTTAAACACATTTCTTCGCAACTTGTGTCTTCTACAAAGTTCATAAATGAAGAGGGATATATTTTGTTTCTAAAAGTTTCGAATTTTCTGAATTTTTAAGATTGTGGAATGGTCATTTGGACAGCATCGTCTCTCTCCTTTTATTATTGCTTCTTACAAAGTATAAAACATGTTCTCAGTACATTGCATAATTCTGTAGGTAGGTTGAGGCCTCTTCCTCGTAGAAAATTGAAATATGTGATTCTTCTTAGACGGAATAGATACAGATTAAAGGTTCGAAAAATCTGTATGCTAGTACAGTGGAAGGTCACGTTCAACTTTATTTGACAATAAAAGAGGCATACAACAAGAGGGCATACTTTCTTCATTAAAAGAGAAAAAGACGCAATTTTCTATGAACTGAGTGTAAAAAGACCAGTTTTTGCATATTTTCTAGGAAATACAGTTGAATTTATAAGAGCATGAAAATTCAATCAGAAAAATTAGTGCAACGTGAATAGTAATTTTTTCAGTGTGGTTTTCGCAAACCCTCTGTACGAAATTCAGAAGTGGGCATCCTGGTGTGACTTAAATGCCTACTTCGATGTGATGTGATGTTCACAGCACTCTCACTACGAAAGCCGGCGTATCCTGTGATAGTCACATGGAGATGCGGAAGTTGACATGAATGGCGAACACCTATGGATCAATTAGGCATTCGTTTCTCGGGAGATTAATTCCACTTCTACAAAGTATAATATTTTTGCCTGAACGTTGGCTCTGAAAATATTTCACGAGCCAGGGCTCGAGGCTACGAGATCTCAATTTTTAACGCGCCATTGAAAATGTCATCGATGTTAACATCCTCAGGAGTAAAATGAAACACATCTTCGTATGTCGAACGCTGCTCTCCTGAGAAGTCATGGTTTTAGTAAAGAAGACTTACATTTACTTATGAGGGGTATTTTCCGACACCGTGCGCGTTAAACCTATCCGGCGCTCTTTGTAGATGAGCATGCTCGATAAGTTTTTCCGCTACTGATGGCTGCTCGGGTGAGTCCACTCGCACTAGCAGCCTGGAATGTTCGCTCCCTTTTTAGACAATCCCTAGGAGCAACCGGCCCGGAACGGAGGACGGCGCTAGTCGCTCGGGAACTGGCGCGCTACAAGGTGGACATTGCTGCTCTCAGCGAGACCCGATTCTCTGAGCAGGGTCAGCTGGAGGAGGTGGGGGCCGGCTACACTTTCTTCTGGAGCGGCCGGCCAAAGGCAGAGCGACGCGACGCTGGTGTTGCCTTTGCCATCCGTAACGACATCGTGGGACGTCTGCCCTGTCTGCCGCAGGGGTATCAATGATCGCCTGATGAGCCTCCGCCTGCCTCTTCGGGGAGACCAGTTCGCCACCATGATCAGCGCCTACGCTCCCCAATGACGAGCTCTGATGCGGCGAAGGACAAATTCTACGAGGACCTGCACGCCTTGCTGGTGACTGTGCCGAAGAGGACAAGTTAATTGTCCTTGGTGACTTCAATGCCCGCGTCGGGACGGACCACGCTGCCTGGCATGGAGTGCTGGGTCCCCACGGTCTCGGTAGCTGCAACGATAACGGCCTCCTTCTTCTGCGCACGTGTGCGGGAACACCGTCTCCTGCTGTCCAACACCTTCTTCCGCCTTCCGACGCGGGAGAAGGCCACGTCAGATGCACCCTCGGTCGCGGCGCTGGCATCTGCTGGACTATGTTCTCGTCCGGAGGCGAGATCGGCAGGACGTGCTGATAACCAAGGCGATCCGCGATGCCGATGGTTGGACAGATCACCGCCTCGTCATTTCTCAGATGAGGGCTCCGACTGCTAACCCGACGAAGGCCCCAAGGTAAGAGGCCGCCATGTAAAGTTAAATACTCTTTTTATTAAATTTGCCTGCTCACTGTTTTTGATTTCAGCAACCAAATAACCGAGAAACTGGAGGACCTGCATGCTCCAGATGAGTACCGCTACTGTGGAGACACGATGGTGTCAACTGCGAAATGTCATCCAGTCCACCGCCCTCGATGTACTCGGACGCGCACACCGTCGACACCAGGACTGGTTTGACGACAATGACGCCGACATCAGCAACTTACTCGCGGAAAAGAATAGACTACACAAAGCCTACGTGGACCTTCGGACTGACGCCACCAAAGCAGCCTTTTTCAGATGCCGGCGCCTTGTACAACAACGGCTGCGGGAGATGCAGGATGCCTGGATGATCCGAAAGGCTGAGGAAATCCAGGGGTATGCGGACCGCAATGAAATGAAAAATTTTTTCAAAACCATCAAGGCCATCTACGGCCCGTGTATCAAGGGGTCCGCACCGCTGCTCAGCTCTGACGGCACAACACTGCTGACAGAGAAATCGCAAATTCTGAAGCGCTGGGCCGAGCACTTCAGAAGTGTCATAATTGCTCATCAGCCATCTCCGATGCTGCCATTGACCGGCTCCCTCAAGTGGACACGAACAATGACCTGGATCTGCCGCCTTCCCTACCAGAAACCATCCGGGCCGTGCAGCAGATTTCCAGCGGTAAAAGCACCGGGATCCGACGCAATCCCACCGGAAGTCTACAAGCACGGTGGGCCCCGGCTGATGGCAGAACTCACAACACTCTTCCAGGAGATGTGGCGCCAAGGACAAGTTCCTCAGGACTTCAAAGACGCGACCATCGTCCATCTCTACAAACGGAAGGGGAACCGGCAACTCTGTGATAATCACAGAGGCATCTCGTTGCTCAACATCGCCGGGAAGATCTTCGCCCGTATCCTTCTCAATCGTCTTAACGGTCACCTAGAGCAGGGGCCTGCTCCCAGAAAGCCAATGTGGCTTCCGCCGACACCGCGGAACAACCGATATGATCTTTTGCCGCCCGCCAGCTACAAGAGAAGTGTCAGGAGATGCGAACTCACCTATACACTACCTTCGTGGATCTAACGAAAGCCTTTGACACGGTGAATCGTGACGGACTGTGGAAAGTCATGCAAAAATTTAGTTGACCTGAGCGGTTCACGCACATGGTGCGTCAGCTTCTTGACGGGATGTCGGCACGCGTCACTGACAACGGGACGGTATCCGAAGCATTCGCAGTGACCAACGGAGTGAAGCAGGGGCTGCGTACTGGCCCCACCCTCTTCAGTCTCATGTTCTCGGCTATGCTGATGGACGCCTACCGTGATGAGCAGCCTGGTATCCGCATCGCCTACAGAACTGACGGGCACCTTCTCAACAGTCGGCGTATGCAGGGCTCCAACGCGCGTGTCTACGACTACAGTCCATGACTTGCTCTTCGCGGACGACTGCGCCCTTAACACCGTGACGGAGGAGGACATGCAAAGGAGCATGGACCTCTTCGCCGAAGGCTGCGCCGATTTTCGGATTAACAATCAGTACAGCCAAAACGGTTGTCATGCACCAGCCGCCACCCAGCACGGAATACAATGCTCCTCGAATCAATGTCAGCGGTGCTCAACTCAAAAACGTGGAAACCTTCGCTTATCTAGGAAGCACGATGTCGCGCAACACGAGAATCGATGACGAGGTTGCCCAACGGATCTCCAAAGCTAGTCAGGGCCTTCGGCCGGCTGCGAGCCTCCGTGTGGAATCGCCACGGTATTCACCTGAACACCAAACTGAAGATGTACAAGGCCGTCGTCTTGACGACACTCCTTTACGGAGCGGAAACCTGGACCGTCTACTCGAACCAAGCCAGGAAGCTGAATCACTTTCATCTCAGCTGCCTCCGCAGAATACTGAAGCTGAGATGGCAAGACAGGATCCCGGACACGGAAGTCCTGGAGCGGACCGGAATCCTCAGCATCCATGCCATGCTGAGGCAAGTGCAACTGCGATGGAGCAGCCACCTGGTAAGAATGGACGACGAGCGACTACCCAAACGACTTTTCTACGGAGATGTCGCTACGGGTTCTCGCCGGCAGGGAGGTCAAAAACGACGCTACAAGGACACTTTGAAGAAATCGCTGAAGCAACTGCAAATCAACTCGGCGACCTGGGAGGACCTCGCCCAGGATAGACCGGCATGGAGAAGATCAGTGAAAACTGGTTCAGCAATCTACGAGGCCAACCGGATCGCCGCCGCCAAGGCCAAAAGAGCGGCACGAAAGTCACCAGCGCCCCGGACCAACACCGCCAATGCCCAGGCCCTGCCAACATGCCCGCGCTGTCAACGCATCTTCCGCGCGCGAATCGGCCTGGTTGGACATCTTCGGACGCAATGCACCAACAATCCGACAATTCCAATTTCTATGTCAAATTCGGCCAACCCTCCTTCTGGACTCTCCACCCCCACTCCTGGAATCAATTCCATTACTCCCACCATCATAGAGACCACATCCATCTACTCATCGCCTGCTACCCCCACCACCGCAACCACCACCGCCTTCGCCTTCACTACCTACCACCACCACCACCATCAGCGATGGGGAATCTCTCTAAGCTGTACTCAATGCGACCGCACATTCACCTCACGCATCGGCCTGGTCGGTCACTTGCGAATACATCGTACAGAGACCGGTGAGCCAGTGCCTGGAACACCATCACACAGCAGAGATCGTCGCCTCCACTGCCCTCACTGTCCTCGCGCATTCACTCATCGCATGGGCCTATTCGGTCACATGCGCATCCACTGACAGCGGAATACACCACAATGCCGACACACCATGCGCACCAACCGCTCCTGCCATTCTTAGCGCCCCTGACACCCCCACTACCATGAATGACATCGCCCCAGCCTCTACCGATTTCTCCTGCCCACACTGCGCCCGCAGCTTCAACTCACGCATCGGCCTGGTCGGTCACCTGCGAATCCATCGCACGGAGGCTGGTGAACCAGTGCCTGGGGCTCCGACATACAGTCGACGCGCCCGCCTTCACTGCCCTCACTGCTCCCGCACATTTTACACACCGCATGGGCCTATTAGGACACATGCGCCTCCTGACAACCTCCGGTAAACCACCGGAGGCTAAGCTACATCAGCGCACACTACCTACACCAATACATCGACAACACCCTCACAATCACCATTTACCCAGAGTATATCACGGTTTCCTAGAAACCGTGGCTGGGAAAGCTCTGCCAATCTGACGCTTCCACCAGACCACGCCGTCGGCTCAGTGTATGTGCTGTGTGTGTCGAGTGGCTGACCAGT
This sequence comes from Schistocephalus solidus, assembly GCA_017591395.1. Lineage (NCBI taxonomy): Eukaryota > Metazoa > Platyhelminthes > Cestoda > Diphyllobothriidea > Diphyllobothriidae > Schistocephalus > Schistocephalus solidus. Next base: position 4,297 of record WEDG01003756.1, on the reverse strand, counting down.
GGACTGGGAGTCAGACGGCGATGGCTGCTCCATATCCCCTGAGTTTGTGAATCCTGGTGTGTGTGTTATGGGGGAGCCAGGTCGTGCTGTGGCGCGCGAAGACGGGTACGCCGATCCGTCAGCCAATGCGCCCACTCCCACATCAGGCAACTGACCGGCTCGGACGGTAGTCTGACTGTGGGGGGTGGGGAGAGAGTGAGGTCGACAGCTCAGCGCATATTCCTCACTATAAACAATCTGACGCTTGAAACTATCACGGTGCGCTAAAAGCCGTGGCTTGGAAGGTTGCCAACTGACGGGATAACTCGGACCGCGTGGTCAGCCCAATGTGTGTTTTTGTGTGGAGTGGCTGACTGGCGGACTGAGAGTCAGGCTGCAATGGCTCCTTCTTAATGTGGTCTTTATGGCACTCCCCACTCTGTGGGATCCGAGCCAGGTGTGGTGGCACGCCCAGGGGCGGCTCCGGCCGCGCCAGCCACCTGTGCCCTCTCCCATCTCCGGTCTTCTTGACTGTGTCATGAGACCGGGCTCAGATGGGGGAGGAGAAGAGGTGCGGTAACGTTGAGTGCCGCGGTTGGAAGGTTGCCAACTGACAATTACACTCAGACCTCGCAGTTAGTCCAATGTGTGTTGCGTGGGTGGCTGACTGGTGGTCTGAGAGTCAGGCTGCGATGGCTCCTTCTTAACGTGACCTCTGGCTATCTCACACATGTGAGATGTAAGCCGTTCAACCCCCTGTTGTGTGAAATCCTGGTGCTTGTGTTTTGGGGGGCCAGGTCGTGTACGTAGTACACGTAGACGAGTCACCAGCAGCTGCGCCGCTTCCGCATCAGACAACTGACCGGCTCGGACAGTGGTCTGATTGTGAGGGAGTGGGGGAGAAAGTGAGGTCGAGAGCTCAGCGTATTTTTCCTCACTATAAACAATCTGACGCGCTTGAAACTATCACGGTGCGCTAAAAGCCGTGGCTTGGAAGGTTGCCAACTGACGGGATAACTCGGACCGCGTGGTCAGCCCGATGTGTGTTTTTGTGTGGAGTGGCTGACTGGCGGACTGAGAGTCAGGTTGCAATGGCTCCTTCTTAATGTGGCCTTTATGGCACTCCCACTCCGTGGGATCCGAGCCAGGTGTGGTGGCACGCCCAGGGGGCGGCTCCGGCCGCGCCAACCACCTACGCCCTCTTTCCCATCTCCGGTCTTCTTGACTCTGTCTTGACACCGGGCTCAGGTGGGGGAGGAGGAGAGAGTGCGGTAGCTGCAGCGCAAGGCTACTATCACTTAAAAACTAATTCACGCGCAAGTCACCGTCCCTGCACCACCTGGTGTGGAGCATACGGTGGACCTCGTCGAAAATCGACGGTCGAACTGCCGAGTACTAAAAACATTTTGATAAATTTTAGCTGAGAGGAATCAGCGAATCCCCCTGCAGCTTAAAGCGAAATGCTTGGCTTTTAAATTGATATCAATGGTTTCGATGTGGTCGAGACAAATGGTCGGTGTTGAAAGGCTTAAGTTCATAAGCAAGGTATAATGCATATTACAACTTAGGCTGAACTACGATCAAACTTAACGTTCTCTCTATCCCTTGACGGGTATGTTACAAAACTAAGGGTAGATCGTTTGAAAAAAATCTGGGAAAAATCAAATGTTATTTTTAAATTATTGTGGACAATACTTTTTGAATTATTGTTCAATAAACTTGCCCTAGAGCATTTTACGACGTTAAATACATAGCTTTTTGTATAACATTGGAGGATTACGACCATAAAGGACCACGTAGGTGAAACGGCAACCAGTCTAATGATGAAAAAAACATATTGGGGGAAAACGATCTAACTGATAGAGCATACTTTTATAATGAACACAAAAGCAGGCGTCCTTGAGGGGTAACCTCTGTTATTAAATGAACAGCGAAGACATTGGAAGTAAACTCTCGTGGTCTCCTTTCAAGCACCAGTGAAATTACATGGCATTATATGCAGGAAAATTTTGCGATTTTAAGCAGCTTCCACTTAGCCCTTCGGCTACAAAATCTACAAGCATGAGCGAAAGCAAGAGCGATTAAGGAGGCGAATGGCAAGCGCGACAGCGAACACTGCTTCCAGTCAGCTGGTCAGCCGGATATACGGCTCATTATCACGCCAATCCTCAACACTGCTGATGAAATCGCGGTCATTAATGAAGTCGTTTCGGGTGCAAGCCATCACTACGACACATGCGCGATCAATGTAGGATCCATTAATTTTCACAGTTATGCGGGAGACTAACAAGTGCTTCCTATAAATACTGCGTTCCGTGTACGTCCACTATATCCATCTCCGGTTTTCTCCTGATTTTCTTTTCAGTTTAAACTACAGAGCATGACGTGAGCACAATTTGACATCTCATGGTCAGATCTCGGTCTTCTCTCGAACTCGAAATAGAAGCCTGCTATTGTGAAGGAGGAAGTTACCCCTGCGATGATTAAATACTTACAGGGGTCGCTTTTGTTTGTAGGGGGCATAGTGGTTACGTGCTTGAACATCTACCTTTTCTCCATGTCTCTAAATCTTTAGAGACACGGAGAGTGAGATTGTTCAAAGGTTACGGGCCACTGCATTTCTCGATACTTGCTGGTAATTTATCGACGTCAAGGATTTATTAACGGCAAACAAAATAGCCCATAAAATCCTGGAGAGAATGTGAGCGATAAGGGTAAATGTTGATTTTCCCTTGGAGAGATGATAATAAACGATAAGAACGAGGAAGACACCTAATCCACTACCAACATATACAAATATATTCTGGTGGTGGAACCAAAAATGATTGATCTTTTTATGGTTTGCTAAAAGATATTTAAAATTTTATTGCTGGGCGAGGGTCAACAACAACACTAAATCGATTTGAGTTGAGAAATGAGCATTAAAAAGCAAGGGTATGATGGAAATGATTATAAGAGTGCTTTTTGTAACACTGACAACCCTAGGCTAGATTTTTCAACGAGTGAATTAAAAGTTTGTGAACACTTTATTAGGAAGTCTTGCCCCATCCGCCGTATTGACAAGACTGCTCCGTCAGCTTATCATTCGCTTCGCTGGACATATGTTCTTGCCAAGAAGTGATTCAGGTCATATGAATAATACAATAAATCGGCTCTATCGACGGAATATTTCCTGAGACTAAGAGCTTGCGTTAACCACGGAATTTCTTTTTACCCGAAAGATTGCAAATGATTACAGCTTGCAGTAAAATATGGCCCTAAAGTTATCATTAAAAACGCTGATTTTTCATCAAAGAACGGAACAAATTAGTTCTCATATTGGCGAAGTTGAGAGATCCAGGTTAATTCTTCGAGGAATAAGACGGGCTCACCGGAAGAAACTTATTAATGTGCTGACGTTTCGGAGTGCTTGGTCGACTAACCATTTTCAAAGCTTCAACTTCAGTTAATCGATCAGAACCGGAAGTGGTGTGACATGACCTGTTTGTCCACCTCGGGCTGATCGATTTTTTAGATGCCGCCTCTGCCCTCTAGAGGATGTTTGGCGGGCTGCGTGCATTATTAGTCATTCCCTCGGTAGGGGGACGGATGGCGCGGTTGGGCCTCAGTCGGTGTTCTGTCCGGCTGCTATTTTGCTTCGTCGGGTGAGTGTGTAATCGAGTTGTGTCTGTGCGGCTTTCTTAAGTTCTCCGTGGCTGTCTTGTCCTCAGCTTCGTGTTCGCAATGACACAAGGCTTTGTAAGCGACAGGAAGTTCAAGATGCCTGTCGATGTAGTTTACCTCTGAATAACGCCTCAAGTGATAGCAGTTTCGTCTTTGAGTCTGCCTGGCCCTAAGATGATAGCTCCTCAAGATCGAAAGTAGGCCTAGTTTCTCCAACGTGCGTTGCAAACTGAGAGTTTGGAGCTAGCCGCCGAGATGACGATTTTTCCTCTTGTAGGCCGGTCTGCAATTTCCGTTCGATTTCCCGCGGGAAACTGCCGTTATGATTAACTGCAGTTTCCCGCGTTCAGTTTATTTTTAAAGGCAACTCCTGAGGTTTCAGTGAGTGACAGCGTGTCTTTGAGTTGCATTAAACGGGTTTTATCAAACCAAAGTGTTGCTTTGAGTTTAACAGTCTATAAACCACCTCAGAGACTTTTTAATGTAGGGAATGGCCCTTCAGACTTCAGGTTGCTGTTCCTTGGCCCCTCATATATTGGCTTGGTGCCTGCTTTTCTCGATAAAATGGATAGTATATCCGTTAGAGTTTCTGGAAGTAGGGTCATCCAGCTCTTTTGTCGGTTCTCCTGCTGCAATACGTTTCGACTCCTTAAAA